>APFE030001773.1:0-39164 GCA_000404065.3 Pinus taeda | reverse complement strand
CATGTGAAATAGCTATACAAACTAAGCAATCATGAACCTGAGCATGTAACCAAAACTGGTATCAACTTTGCAAATAAGAATCTAACACTAATAATTGCATGATGAAGCAAAGACAATGTTTTTGGTGGCAGCAAGGAAACCTTGGTCCCAGTTCATGGTCCCACTGAGGGAGAGGTGAGATCAGAGGTGCTTGATAGCATTTTTCTGAAGATCTTATCTGTTATTAACCTATCAAATCAATCTGAACATGAAAAGCCTTTTTAATCATCAAAAAAATCTAGGTAACCAAGCAAGATTTTAATCTACTTAACAGAAATTATTTTGCAAAAACGCTAAAAATAAATAACAGTACACAAAGGAAGCCTTGGCACCTGGGTTGGGCCCAACCCCAAGAGCTACAGACTCCTAAGAAAAAGCTCAGAACTGGTGCCAAATGAAACTGCTTTCCATTACTCAAAATAACCATATCACCAAGAAAGTTGTACAACAAAAGCTATAAAATGAGTTGAAAAACTAACAACACTATAGTGCAAAATACAATTGTTCAAAAGTAACCTATGAAGGCTGGAAGCCTTCCTATTTATGCACTACGAGGGTCTCCAACAGCCCCCCTTAACTCAAGGGGCTCGGCTGCTCAAACTGCTGGTGATCAGTCACTTTACACAAAATTGCTCGGTTGTCCTTGGGAATCCTTTTCGGTGGCCTACTGAACTCCTAGCTGAGGGTGGAGAATTCAAGGAAGGAGCCATTTAATGCAGGAGACACCCTTCCTACGAATCCTCACCCTTGTTTCTTCATGCTTGGCTGTCATCTGGCTCATAATTGCTTGGCCTTAGCCCAAAATTTGTCCAAAAATCTGCAATAACCACGTGTTAGCCTTCTTGGTCAAGTGACTATTCTCATTCGTTCAACTAACATAAATATACTAAAAAAACATGCATAAAATATGAAAAATGGTGGATTGACGAAGAACAGTTAGGCAAAATGAGCCCAATAAGTTACCCAATTCCGGGGCTCATCAATCCCTTGTTGATATTTCAGCCATTTGTTTTTGTTAGAGATGGATATATCTATGTGACGTCTGGAAGTTTGCAATTATAAGCACAACTTTGGTAATTTGGTTTAAAGAATGTTGTGTTAAGCATGAATAAATGCTGGTAGTTGTTACTTTTAATAAATTTCCATATTTCTACTATATTTTCAACATCATACAGTGTAATATGATTAGTATTATACTCACATTGGAGGCTTGGATGACCATGTTCACGTTGCGGATGTTCTATGTGAAAACTATATGATTCTACCTAAAAGCTTTATGAACAAACGTAGAATTATTTCTTGATTATTACATAGAAGAGTTAAATGAGGGAAGATCCAATGCTACTAGTTTAATTTATTAGCATGAAATGTGGTTTATTGGGGTAAAACATAAAGTGAAAGGCATGTAAAATGTAAAAAAGTCATAAAATTCTCATTTCACGGGCAAAGATAATTTGAAATTCGAGGCCTAACCCCAATATATTTTAGACGTGAAATCTCACGTGCACAAATTTTCACCAACTGTAAAATAAGTGCTGAAACTTAAAATACTTCGTGTAAGAGGTCAATTTCCAAACCTACTAATAACCATTAAACAAATAATCATTACATTAATATAAAATATTTTTAAAATAATAATATAAATTTCAATTATAATTAATATAAAATGTTCCTATGTCAAAAGGAAAAAGGTTGATACTCTTTCTAAAACTTATTATAAGGTTGATACTCTTCCTGGATCTTATTGTATTATGAGCTCTCACACAAACAATTAGTCTTACCCAAATCATTTTTAAAATGAATAAACTATTTTGTTGATGATCTTCATAAACCTTATCATCATAATATATAACTCTCACATTTAAAAATATTAAACATTTAGTCTCACCTAAATCACTTTTAAAATGAATAAATTAAATATAAAATAATTTGCATCGTTTAGTATGCCATGCCTTACTATTGATTTGGCGCACTTGATTGACACCTTCTCCCCACCATAGTATAATTTCGTTTCTTAAAATCAAGGCAATGTTGCAATGGTGACATTATACCCTAACATGTGGTTGAAACATTGATTTAGGGTAAACTTTAAGTTATCCGAGGTCTCTGTCATAAATAAATAAACCATCATGGTGTATTAATTGTCTTTCGTCGTATTATTCACATTTTAGTTTTGGCGAAATTGGAATCATCACCATTTGTTTAAAATATATGTATAGAAATAGCCTTTAGAATATGCTCAAGTATCCTTTCCATCATGTCACTGCAGGCTTGCTTTGCTTATTCTTCACTCCACTCATAGCATGAATTTAATGTAGGGAACGTAATTTGGATTTTATAATTCTGCTCTCCAATAACCTTTCCATGGTGAGAAGTCATCTTCATTTTCATAACATCACATGATTATGTTTATATTATTTTTGTATTGTATTAAAATATACACCATTTATATAAAAAATTGAGTAGTATTTTAATGTAATATTATTAAAATTTAAAAAACCTAACTTATCTTTATCAATTAAATTTTTTTTTAATAAAATTATAAATTAATTTAAATAATTAAAAATAATAATAAATAAATAAATCTTAAACTTTTTTTTAATAAAGTAATTACAAATATTGTGTTTAAGCTATTAGAATATTGTGTCTATAGGTATTGATGTAGAAAATGTTCCTTACAAGATCATGCATATAAATACGTGCATCAAAAGATTCAACAAGTCATTTTATTTAAAATTTGAATTTATATATTGTCATGAGGGGTGGTTTGCTACAACATGAATAGGTGCATCAAAAGATTCAACAATTTACTTTATTTAGCTCTTTGTTAATGAAAATTTGAATTTGTATATTGTCATGAGGGGTGGATTGTTGCAACATGACACCGTAAATGTGGAGTTTGTTGTTAGTTAATAGAATATATTTGTTTCAAATTTCAAAATTACAATTTAGAATTGCATTTAAGAATGTAGTTTCAATTTAAAAATTTAGATATTGGAATTTCTTGTTAGTTAATAAAAGATATTTGTTTTAAATTTTAAATTACAATTTTTATGAAACATTATTATTAAAAAAAGTCTACTTTTAAAATGTTATGGTAAATAAGATTAAAATTTTAAAACCAGATAACTTATTAAATTTGATATTTTTAACGATTTATTTACTATTTTTCGCATAATATTTTAACAACTTATTTACAACTTTTACTAATTTAATTAAAAAATTTAACAATTTTTTAAAACAAATCTCACCTTAACCCACCTTAACACCTGCAATTGGTCTCTCAAATTATCCGGCTGGTCACTCACCTAACATTTACCATGAGAATAGTTTTCCATGCCTAACCTTGAGTTAATGGATATGCATTGGATTTTGTAAGTGAAGATACTTGGATTTTCAAAATGGAAATGAGGATAATGATAAGAGTGTTGGGTTAGGTGGGTAAGTAAGGGAGTTTATTAAATCAATATTAAATAATTATCAGTTTTATTTCCATGAATTTTGAGAATCAGTTTTATCTCCATGAATTTTGAGAACTGATTCTGTTGTGATCGATCACAGATTCAAAATGTGCTTTTAAAATATAAAATGATCTAGGATCTATGGATGCCCTTTGACTGTACACATAATTTCACTGTACACATTATTTAGGTTGAAGTGCAATTTCTAACCAGTTCTGTATATGATCCATGTTGCTTCCCAACAAATAATTAATATGTATATATCGCCATTAACGCTGCATGGCAGACATAAATATATATATCGCCATTAACGTTGCATCGCAGAGCTCAAGCACTCTAAACTCATGTGCAAGTGGGTGCGCATTTCTATGAAACCACTCTCAACAAAAAAGGATGCCTAAAAGCTTCTATAGGCTGAGGTTTCAACGCACAATCACAACGGCACATGCAACAAAATCATATTCGTTTTCCGTTAATCGCGATGGGTTGATACAGTAAACTATAATTGGCGAGGGGGCGGGATTGTTGAGAAGATACCAGAATCAGGCGAGGGTTATTCTCAAAGATATTTGAAGATCCATGTGCGCCACGTGGCATTTCTGGTAGGGATTGAGCGGTGAATCTCGGATCACGTGGAAGTACGTATCGTGGCATGCACGTATAATCCAAAGTCATGCAATGCATTGAATTGATTTGATTTGATGATCACGTATATCACAATTTTTTAATAAAACAAAACAAAACTATCCAACTAATCAGTCAGCCCCAATGTGCCTCGCACGACGATTCCTCGTCATCCTGACAAACAACCAAACAGACAGTACACCATACATGGCACCACCACATCATCTTGTTGATGGAAATAAAGAAATATCATCATAAATTTTAAATTTAACCAACCAACCATTCATTCACCATTCATTCTGCAACAGTCCTTTCAATGTAAGCAAGTTTGGTATTTCTGTCAGTTCATTACAGAGAATTTTCAAGCAAAACACTGCAAGATTTTAACACAGAACTCTTCATCACCTTTATATATTCAGAAAGGAGAAAAGTAAAAAACAATAACAACCCCTGAAACGCCAATGCCCACCTTCACCAGATCCTTCTCTACCCAACTCAATCTAGCTCTCATTACTACACTGATTCTAACTACAAGATTTGAGAGAGCTCGTGATGCCAATGGTGGAGATATAAATGACTACAATGATCACATTGAATTCGAATATGATCAGTAAAGGCTAGCAGGCCTCGCCATTAATAGATATATAAACTAACTGGACTTCATGTATGTTTTAAGTTTAATGATCTCACCCTAATTCAGCCATTGGAAATGTCTCTAATTTCAAAAGATAATCAACGTTTCATAGAAGAAGAAGAAACAGATGATCCAATAATCTACAAAATTAAAGAATAAATGCAAATGCATTGGTTCTGAAATCCCCTCTTCCTTCCTTCCAGCAACAAGCCAGTCATCATTTCCCTCGCTTGTTGATCATCATCCTGTATACTTGAAAGACAGATATTTGTGCTACCAATTACCCCCAGTGAACACACTGGAATGTACTGCTGTGATGGGTGAATAAGACCCCCTTGAGTGCTTGCCTCCCTCCCTGCTGCTTTGTTAGTATTAAAAATTGTACAGATGGTAGGGAATTTGCTGTTGAATTGTTGCATCATATGAAATGCCTGTAATCCTGATTTGTATGGACTAAGTAAGTATCATCATCCGAGCCAAAATGAGGGTATTGACCATCTGATCCATCCTCATCCTCCTCATATTCATCCCCATCTTCATTCCCTTCCTTGTCATTTGGGTACAGTTTGGAGGCCTGCTGTAGGGCGTCCTGCATTTCCTTCTGCCTTCTCATCTCAATGACCTTTCTGTGAGAATTAGAGTGTTTAGAGACCACAAATGTTGGACTTGCAGCAGGCCTGTATTCAGGCACAAGCCTGCCTGATTTGTACCTCACACCACATGCATTGCACAATGTTTTGGGTCCCATGGGGCCTGTTCTCCATTGAGGTGTCTTTGTTGTGTCACAGTGCATACATTTCCTGATTTGAGTCTGCTGGTCTTGCTCTCTCTTCTTGTTTCCTTGGCTCATCTTGGCAGGTTTCTTTGCAGGGAAGTAGGATTCTGCAAAGAATTCTGAATCTGAAGATAGCACAGAAGAAGTGGGTCCATTCTCTAATGCACTGGCTGATGAAGCAGGTGAGACTATGCGGGAAGACCAATTACAAGCAGGAGCTCTTGACCTTTTGCTTCGTGCACGCCCTGGCACTGGAGTTTCTGGACTGAAGCTTGGGGTTTTCCACGAACTAGAGCTAGTGTCCAACCCAGACAATGGACTGGTGCTCCGAATTGGGTTTGCTATATGGGGCTTCTCTTCTTCTTTGTCTGTTCTGACATCTCCAAAGTTCGGAGGAAAGATTGGCTTGGGCGCTTGTTCGGTTGAAAATGAGTCCTCCACGAAATTGGAAAGCCATTCTAGCTCTGCCAGATCATCGCACTGTTACATAAAGAACAAAAACCCATCTCAGCAAACATATCATCATCCATGAAAATATATTCCCAAAACATAAAACCCTCTCATTTGGCGATTTATTAGCAATTAGATATAAAATGCACTCAAGCCCGTGAACTATTCTTTGTCCAATTCATCTGGAATCCTCGTCATTTACTATTTTATTGAAAATCGATGCTCACTAACCATAAATATGGAAAACTACGCCCAACCTATGAACATGGTTCACAATGTGTAACAGACCATCTCCATTGGAGGCAATAGACTTTAATTAAAGAAACCCATCTTAATCCACGAAAAGTTGAAATACACCTTAAACAGAAAAAACCCATTCCAAATTTTTCAAGAAGAGGATTCTACTGAAAATTTGAAATGCACATTAAACAGAAGAAAGGTAAAACCCATTCCAGATTCTTCAAGAAAAGGATTGGATTGAAAGACACTTTAAACAGAATAAACCCAGTCCAAATTCTTCAAGAAGAGTTTTGGAAGGAAAAACAAATGGCAAGGCTAACAAGCATGCATTACCCGGAGTTAAACCGAATACTATATGCAGAAATGAAATTAGTAATTCGTACTTACCGGAACACAGAGATGACCATTATTGTTTGCATCAGTCTCCAGAACATTGTACGCTCTGAAGCTCTTTCCGTCCAGAGAGGAATTGCAGCTGACAGTCTCCGCCAAGGTTATGGTAGAGGAATCTGTTGCTACTGCTGCTGCAGCAGTGGTAGTAGTGCAGCTTGCCCAATTATTGTCATCGTCTCCAATGGGTCCAGCTATCTCTTCATTGGAGAAGTCCAAGAGGTCATCAATGTGGAAAAAATCTTGTAACTGCACACCATTCTTGAGCTCTGTGAATTTCCCACTGGACTTCTTCCCGTCTAAGAAGGGAGTGCCATAGTTTGTACCATAAAGGTAATCAGCAGCTTCCATTCCTTATCCACTTGTACTCACAATACAAAGTCAAGTCCGTGGAGTCTTTAGATATCTGCATACAACCCAAAACAAAAATCAGAAACAATGGAGAAACCCAACTGATATATATACATACTAGTATAAATAATCAGAGTTTCAATAGAATTACGGGCATTATAAAACCCACAACAGAATCAGTAACAATAGAGACAAACCGACTTATATATATACAATTAGAGTTTATATAAGGTAGTCTTCGCATTATAGGCATGGGAAAACTCTATGAATGTTGCTGCAAAGGGGCTTTTTCAATACCAGAACCAGGCAATATTCATTGAAAACTTGTTTGAAAGCAGAAAGTATCAGATAAAGACACACAGCAGCAAACCATATCAATCCTGTTGCAGCCAAATTGGGAATGTTCTTAAATAATTCGGGCAAACAACCCCCCCACCTTAAGTTTAGAGCTGTTGGCTGCAATGCTGACTCAAAATTAAAAAGCCATCAGCCCATTCCAGGAAATTGATACCAAAACACAGAGGAAGCCCAAAACTAGACTAATGCCAATACACGAAGACAAACAGAGAGAAGGCCAGTGGGTATTCAATGAGGAAGGAGGAGTACAATACCTCAAAGTGGGTGCTGGAGCCTGTGGACCAAAACCTGGCACCTAACTGAAGAAGAGCTGGGGGGTTAAAGTGAAGGGTGAGAGGGTCTTTAATAAGCAACTTTGAGAAGAAGCAAGACAGGAGAAAAATAATAATAATAATATGGTGAACTCAAGTGAGAAATGTGGTGGCAATTCAGAGCTCAACGTGCAGGAGGGCTTAAAGCATATTCTTCTTCAGTAGGAGACATGTATTGCAAGTGGAAATGCTGGTAGTGAAGAGAAAAGGGGAGCAAAAAATAAATAGACTGATTGAGATTCTCAATCTCATCCGATGACGACGATAATTAAAAGTTTATTTTCAGGTTGTGCAAAGCTTACAAGCCCAGCCCAGCATTGGCTGTTCGTTTAGAGGAAAGCATAGCAAAAAACCGTGCTGAGGTCAAAGTTACCTAGTGCCAACTGGCATGATTGTGAAGGACGGTTGGGACTCTAAAACCTTAAAAAGACTTATCGAGGTCTGTTTCCCCCGCGGATTTGAGGGAGTTTAACTGGGATTCTAAGATTTAATCCTCCACTCCCAGCTTACCAGTTGGCAGAGAAAATCCGTTTACCAAATTCCCAGCCAAATTTGGGGGTTAACTAGAATTGGATCTCGGCCAGCTCACCATCAAATATATGTGGCTTCCGGCTTGGAGCTCGGGAAAGTACCTAATGTTTACAAGGGAACAAACCCACTAAAAATCATTATTCAAATCTTAACCCCACGTTACTGCCCATAAAACTCCAACACACTCCAGCTCAGTCACAGCCCATTTCATCTCGGAATCCACAAAACAGAACATTCATCTCCCCAAACTACCAGCACAACCGATACGGGATTCAATTTTAACCGCTGTTCCCACCCGATTCTGCTAAACTCGCCCAAAATCTGGCGGAGCCGCTATTTCCGCTGATCCCACTTCACCTCGAGGCTAAACGCTTTGGGCGAAAATAACGTGGGAATTATGTAAAAAAAACAAAGAAGATCTTTTTTATTGAATAAAAAAATACGCAGGCAACGTGATAGAACGTGAACTGAAATCAACGGCGAGCTACCCGGCAACGTGTGGCCTCGTTCCGGGCCGGCAAAGAACCTGCGCCCCTCACCCAATAGCTACCCGACACGTCGCGGTTAAAAAATAAAATTGAAAGTCACCGCGCCTGCAGAAATCAGATTCAATTAAATAAAATATAATTTAAATTCATTATTTTTTCTTTTCCAACTTAACACAATCATGTTCACCAGTATGCGCTGCACTTTCTCTTTCCATGCGTATGCGTTGCTTCCAATTTACCCCACCCCCGCGGGCCCCATGCCATAATCCGCATCATCACCCAGCCTCCAGTTTTTACGGTCAGCGTTAAATCCAATTATTACTGGACTCCGTCCCAGTTAGTTACGCCCGATCATTTTATTTATTTACCCAAGTAACAAACATTTACGATGAGAAAGAAACTTGGGGTCCTGTTTAAGGAAAGTTGAAATGATTTGCCCAGTGAGCATGAGAGGAACATGGGTGACTCTGATTGGTCCAGAGCAGCCCCACCCTGCACGTGAACCCCCTGCAGCTTTTGTCAGCCCATACATGTGACTCAGACATCTTTTTTTTATTTAATTAATTAAATTCTAAATTAATTAACCAATGATCCTTCTTTAACTGCTCTTGTTTGACTTTAACTCTACCATGGTCGGGACTCTGTGGTGAGACTGACTTTTTGCCTTTGATTACACGGTTAAATAAATGGCTCGTCGGTGGCCCGGCGGTGGGGGTGGCGTGGGCCCACCGGGCGGAGGTGTTTTGGTCTTTAACGTAGCTTGATATTTAAGTCTCCATCGTTTATTCACATGGCTTACATCACCATCATGGGCACGGCCCCATGGTCACATTGCGCTATGGATGGGCGCACAGCCCCGTCCCCATTATCACGAGGATAAGCGGACTCACGGCCGCCCCCCAGCCAGGCACACCGCGTGTGACCTGCCGGAAATCGTGACGTGACGGAAGGAGCGCGTCGTTTCGTTTGTCTCGGAGGATCCACCCAAACCGTCAGCCTCTCTTGCCCTCCACCGGCTTCCCCATTCCCCCACTTTTCTTCGCTAACTCCCCAGCCGTCTTAACGGTCGCTCCCCGTACTTACATCCATGTTGTTTGATTTGTAGAATACTTAAAAAGGTAGTTTTTTTAATGGTTTAATTTGTAATGAGAGTTAATGAGACTATTCAAAAAATCACGATAAATTATTCAGTTATGACTACTTCTCATGGAAATGGTCATACATGAATGATTTATTTAAGTTAGTTGAATCCCAAAAAAATGATATCTATTTAAGTTAGTTGAATCCCAAAAAAATGATATCTAACATTTATTTTCTTTTTTCAAGATGAATGAAATATATGATATATGTTTCTATAAATTATTTAGTAAAAAAATTGTCTTTAAGTGTAATTTTTTTGGAGTATTTTGATTTGTATTGTTACATTGGTTTTCTAATTGCATATATGGATTCAGCTCCCTGCAAAAAAACCTTAAGGCTTTTAGATTTGCAAAGTTGACTCGTCAAACTTGTTGGAGTATCTTGATTTGTATTTTTACATTGGTTTTCTAATTGTATATATGGATTTAGCACCTTGAAAAACACCTAAAACCCTTAGATTGTATAACGTTAATTCATCAAACTTGTGAAGTCAAAAAAATAAACATAAATTTTTTTCAAAAAATCACACTTAAAAACAGCTTATTTATTAAATAATTAAACAAAAAAAACATCTTGATCCGACGAATATAACTTTTAAAAAATTACAAAATATCCAATATCTAATAATAAAAAAATTCTAAGTTAAAAAACTCGAGCTAAATAACTCTATTAAGTATTAACTCATTCACTTTATGACTCGTCTTTTATAAATGCATAGTTTAATGAGGTGGAGGAGTTGCCCGGAAAGATGGAAATTCCAGTCATATTTAGAGAAAATTCGGCAAGGATTTTTGTAAATCTAAGTTATAGTTGTTAAACTTCAAAATTTTAGATGCCCTAAACGTTTTTGATGGTGTTGAATCCAATTCCACCATCAAAAACATTATTCAAAAACTGTCTTTACAAGATTTTTTTAAATTTTTTGCTCACATTCCAGCCACTTTTAGCCATCCAAACAATTCCTCCACCTTGTTATACAACTCCTTTTATAAATGGCATTCACAAGTTGCCAACCCCTATCACTATCATGCCAACCCCTATCACTATCATTCACTGATGACTTGTTTGAATATTTCCCTTTGTTATGGTTGAATGATTCACCTAACCTACATTAGTTTCGAAAAAAAGTAATTTCATAATGTTACGCTATGAAAGCTCTCTACAAGTTTAAAGCAACAGAAGAGAGTTATAAACGAATGCTTCCTAAGAGAAGCGAGGTATAAATGAATGTTTTTTAAGCGGTAATATTTGTTGAGATTTTGCAATAATAAGTAAGTTTGATACTACGAAAAAAATCTATGGTTAAATTTGCTAGAATTATAGTTATATTAGGTATTTTCTAGAATTATAGTTATATCAGGATAGTTTTCCTAGGAAGTTTTTTTTATTGTCTTTATATATAAAAAAAAGAGAATTCTGAATAAATGACTATTAAGAACAATTTGGTAGTACAATAAATGACTATTAAAACATAATTTGGTAGTACACTAAAGATGCTTCTTTATTGGAAAAAATTATATGGTTTGGTGTACTTGAATAAGAATGTATCAAGATATGTAATATTTCTATAAAATCCCTCGTGTTTAAATGAAGAGAAAGGAGCATTGAATCACCAGTTTGTAAAGCATAACACATGTTATGGTTCGTAAATGGGATAATAAGCTAAGCAAAGTTGACCATTGGGAAAATCCCAATAGTTAAGCATGTTTGAACTATAATAATATTGGGGTAACCTATCTAAGAAGTCCCCCCACATGTTTAAATAAAGATAAGGGAAATTTTTTGCCGTGCGCGCTCTGCTCTGATCCGCGGAGCCGAGCCTAGGTCTGCCGCCGCCGCCTTCTCCGTTGGACGCTGCCATGAGCGGGCCTGGGGGTGGGGAGTCCGCTCCCACCCCTCCATCATCCTCTGCTGAAGCCTTTCGCGGGCTCTTAACGAAGAAAGGGAAGAAGATCCAGAATGCTGAGGTTCCAAAATTTATAAAAAAACTTGAAGAAATTCCAGAGATAGCTCTTCCAGAGGAACAACCGATCAAAATAGCTCTTGCTCTGTCTGACAGAGGTCTGGTCGGGCAGTTTATGGGTCGATGGCCTTCCACCAAAACCACGGATGATTGGATTCAGCGAAACTGGAGACCTCAGTTGCAAAATAACGTGATTTGCTATGCTGTGGGACGAGGCTACTTTATTTTTGAATTTACCACCAAAGAAGACCGAGATCTGGTGTTTAGAAATGGGCCATATTTTATGGGAAATCAGGGACTGTATCTCAATAAATGGAATCCCGATTTTGATCCATCCGTGGATGTCCCGAAGGAAGCGCCGGTTTGGGTCCGTTTACCTAATCTCCCAATCCACTGTTGGAGCTATCAATCTTTGCAGAAGATTGGGAATGGGCTGGGTCGATTCATTGATAAAGTTGATCACAAGGGCCAATATACTTGCGCCAGAATCTACGTGGAAGTCGACTTAGAAGCCGGTCTACCAGAAGCGATCAAACTCAAAGTTGGAGAATGGCAGCACTACCAGAAGCTGGACTACGAGCAGCTGCCTTTCAAATGCCGTACCTGTCAGGAGCACGGTCATTTTCAGAGAAACTGTCCAAGAGCTCAACCAGGGATCTCGGTTGAAGAAGAAGGATGGAAAGAAATCAGAAAGGGAAAGGTTGTTCCAATGCCGCCGGGGCAGAACACCTCAGCCAATATGAGGAAGATGCCCCCTAACTCAAAATCTGCTGCTGCTGCTAAAGTCGGCTCCTCCTCTGGAGAAAAAGTGGACATCAAGGATTCCCAAGAGGAAACAGAAAATAAGGGGAAGCAAGCGAAGGAAACTGAAGAGGAACCAAATGTTACTCCAGTAGAGGACTGTCAGAAAAGAAATGAAGGCAGCGAAGAACACATTAGTCTAGCCTCAGACTCTGAGGGAGATTCAGAAGATAGAGATTCCGAAACTGATAATTCGCTAATCTCCCCTATCAAGACGACTAGAGGGCGCAAATCCAAGAAGAAATTGAGAGAGGAAAAAACTTATTCAGATGTCCTTCAAGGGTCCCAAAAAACTATCAAAGCAATGATGAATACCAGATCTGGGCGCAAGAGCAGCAAGGCTCCAATAGGAGCCTCTTCCCCCTACACCAGTAAATAATGAAATACGTCTCCTGGAATTGCAGAGGTTTAGGCAGTAGATCGAAAGAAGAAGCCTTGAAAGATATAGTGAGAATTTATTCGCCTGAAATCCTCCTCATCCAGGAGACAAAGATGGAGGAACTTCCTCTCCTCCAGACTAGCAAAGTTTTTTGGAAAAAAGGCCAGGGAAGAGCGGTCAGCGCAAGAGGCGCTTCTGGCGGAATAGCCACCTTTTGGAACAGCGATATGTATGACTTTCTTCAAGAAAAAAGCAGTCATCACTGGCTTCTCACTCAGCTTCTCCACAAGGAATCTGGGCAGCAAGTAAGTATGTTTAATGTTTATGCTCCTGTTTTGCCCAATGAGAAAAAAATCTGTTGGAACTCGCTTCATTCATTTCTTCTAGAGCAAAACCCTGGGAATATCATCATTGCAGGTGACCTGAATGTCACCCTAGCTCTCGATGAGAAAAAGGGAGGCTCCATTATAAGGGACCCTGCCAGAGAATGGGTTGAAGATATAATGCTGGGCTGGGACCTGGAGGATGTTAAGCCATCTTCAGGTAAATTCACTTGGTCCAACAAAAGAATTGGCCCAAACCATATTGCTGCCCGGCTGGATAGATTCCTTGTCCACACTTCTTTCCTGTCTTGTGGCCTCATGGCATCCTCTAAAATCCTTCCAAATCTTACCTCTGATCATAAACCTATCCTTCTCGAGCTCTCCCAGGACACCAATTTTGGCCCCATCCCATTTCGCTTCAGTCCTCTTTGGATTCAGCAAGAAGGATTCCAAGAGGTGGTTTCTGAATCCTGGAATAAGCCCGTCCTCGGTTCCCCGTTCTTTGTGTGGGAAGAGAAAATTAGGATCCTTAAAAGAAATCTTAAAGAGTGGGCTAAAAATCTGAAATCCCCCACGGCCAAGAGAAAAGAAACCCTAAACAGGCTTGTTGTTCATCAGTTAGATATGGAGCAGAGCCCGGTTTCTCCAAGTATGTTACAAAAAGAAGTCGAGCTCCAAAAAGAGGTCCACAGATCAAGCAGGGAGGAGGAAGAATATTGGCGTCAGAAGTCGAGGACTTTATGGTTGCAATCCGGAGATAAAAATACCAGTTTCTTTCATAAACAAGCTGAGGCCCGCAAGAACTTTAAATCTGTCTCAGAGATTCATCACCAAAACACTGTGATTAAGGATTTTGAAGGCATTAAGAGAGCTGCTTACTCCTTCTATCATGATCTTTATTCGGCGCCTGAAGAACCTGCGATTGATACTCAGGTCTATCCGATAGATCTTATTCCCAATTGCGTCCAAGACTCGGATAACGCCAAGCTGATAGCTCCGATTAGTATGGAAGAATTAAAGGATGTTCTGGACAGCATGGAGCCTGACAAAGCCCCAGGCCCGGATGGGTTCTCAGTCAGGTTTCTATTGACATGCTGGTCAACAATTAAAAAAGACCTATGGAGAATGGTCAGAAAGTCCCAAAACTGTGCTAAGCTGGGCGGTGGCATTAACTCTGCCTTTCTTGCCTTGATCCCAAAAGAGAAAGGCGCTTCAGACTTCAGCAGGTTTAGGCCAATATCCCTGTGCAACTCCAGCTATAAGTTAGTTTCAAAAATTATAGCCAATAGGCTTAAAAACATTCTGCTAGTCATCATCCCTGAAAACCAAGGCGGTTTCATAAAAGGAAGAAAGATTCTGGATAACATTGTGCTCGTGCAAGAAGCAGTTCACTCTAGCTGTCAAAGAAATGAGAAAGGATTGGTGATTAAGCTAGATCTGGCAAATGCTTTTGATAGGGTGAGACATGAATTTTTGTTCGCAGTAATGAAGAAGCTAGGAATCTCAACAGTATTCATAAATTGGGTGAAAGCTTGTATCGCCTCTCCCTGGATTGCGCCTCTGGTCAATGGCCGCTCTACAAACATTTTTCAAGCCTCTAGGGGCCTGAGATAGGGCTGTCCCCTATCTCCGCTCCTATATGCCGTTCAGGCCTCGGTGCTCAGCTTCCAACTTGAACATAATCAGCAAAATCATACTTTGCCAGGCCTCAGATCCACTCATAAGGCGAAAGACATTAATCATGCCCAGTTTGCCGATGACACCTTGTTACTTGGAGGAGCCAGCCTATTCTCTGCCAGACACTTCAAGAGGGAGCTGGACATTTATGGATCGATCTCGGGCAGCAAAATCAACTACAGAAAATGCTCTATCTATGGCTGGAACTGCTCGACCAAGGAGCTGGCAAATATCGCAAGACTCTTAGAAATGGATGGAAACCGAAACTGGGAGTCATTTAAATATCTCGGGATTCCAATCTTCAAATCTAAGCCAAAAGCTGCTCACTGGCTGCCACTGCTTGATAAAATAAAAAACAGAATCCATGCTTGGGGTGCATCTTGGTTGAATAATGCAGGGAAAGTCACCCTTATGAAATCAGTCCTATTAGGCATGCCGCTATATCAAAATTCTATTCTTCTCGCCCCCAGATCTTTTCTCAGCAAACTGGATAGTCTGCTAAGACGATTCCTGTGGGAAGGTGGGAACAATAATGACAGAAGGATCCACTTAGTGAATTGGGAAATCCTCAAGAGACCTTTACTGGAAGGAGGCCTCCATCTGCGCAACTTGGCTGCCCAAAATCTTGCTTTGGGATCCAAAATTCTGTGGAATCTAGTCTCCGGAAAGGCTAGTTGGAGTAAAAGAGTCCTTTGGAAGAAATATTTCCAAGGGCAGCGCTTGAGATGCCTTGATAAACCCCCAAGACTTCTAAAAGGATCTCCGATCTTCAACCTCTGCAATGCTGCCAGGGAGCAATTCAATCAAGATCTTTATTGGATTCCTGGTAATGGCAGGAAAATCAATATCTGGGACGATTCAATTTTGGGGGAACAACCTTTGAACCAAGTGGAAGGGCTTGCAAACATTAAAGGCTGGCTTCAATCATGCAACCTGCACACTTTGTGGGATATCTCGAAGTGGAAGGAAGCTTCTGATAGAACCTGGGACGGTTGGAATCTGGGGGAGGTCCCCATTATGATGCAGGGGGAAGCTTCTCATTTGTTAGACCTGCTCCAAGGCAAATCTCCTTCTAATGCCACTACTAAGGACAAAAGAGGCTGGGGCTCTCTCTCCGGCTCTTATACTGTTTCCGAAGGTTACAAAAGATTCACTGTTGTTCCTCATGCTCCCCCCAACCCAGCTCAATGGAAATTTATATGGGACTTTCCTTCTCTCCCTAAAATCGATTTCTTCTGTTGGACAGCTGCACACCAAAGCATTCTCACCAGAGACAACTTGCAAAGGCGAGGGATGGAAGGGCCTTCCAGATGCCCTCTTTGTTTATCTGATGCTGAAACTGTCAGTCACCTGTTACTGCTCTGTCCCTTTGCTCAAGAAGTCTGGAGAGGAGTTCTGAAGTTGGAGCCAGCCAACTTCGATCTTCCGGATAGTATCCCTTCTCTGTTCCGCTCTTGGGCCAGCTCTTCTCCATTCAACTTTAACAAAAAAAGTCTTCTTAAAACATGCTGGATGTGGATTCCTAAATTCACCTGTTGGAAACTGTGGTTAGAAAGAAATAACAGAATTTTTCGAGAAGAAAAGTGCAACACTGTAAGAGTTATTTCTAAAATAAAAGCATTGCTGGGCGAAGCTTTGGAAGCCAACATTTCTTCAAGGAACGATGTGAGTTTGACCAAAGATGAGGAGCAATGGCTCAAAGATCTGATCCCAAATCTGAAAGAAAGGCCCACTCCCTCTGCTTCCGGCCATGCCAACTGGGAGATTCGGCTAGAAGAATCAGAGTTCATTAAGTGGAGATCGGCCCTGGAAGATCACTGCTTATTCTTCGATGGGGCCTCCAAAGGAAACCCTGGGAATGCTGGCAGCGGTGGAGTTCTTCTGAATCCCGGTGGCTTCACGGAAATGAGGTTCCATTGGGGTCTGGGAATTGAAACCAACAACAGAGCGGAGGCTCTGGCGTTGTGGCAGGGACTCAATCTGGCGATTAACAGAAATATATTATCTCTCTCTGTCTTCGGAGACTCTAGACTCATCATTCAGGCTTTGCTCTTTCCTAAAACTTCTCATCAAGTTCATCTCGCCTCTATCATCAAGAACATCCGGCTCCTTCTTCCCAAATTCAATAAAATCGCTTTCTTCCATATCCGAAGGACTCTTAACGCTCAAGCTGATCTGGAGGCTAATCTGTGCTCCCTCTGCTCTCGGAGATCCCTGGTGATCAACTCGACTGCATCTTCATGCACCATTCCTTAATGGCCCTGATGCCCGGATCTCCTTCCCTGTTTCATTATAATTTTGCTGAAAAAGCTATTGTCATCTGAGCTCATGAACCATAAACTGATGGAAAGAATCTCGCAATCTGCACTTGTGAAGAAAAGAAGCAAGTCAGCTTCTCTCCTGTAAAGAGACCCAAGCGTTTCAGATTGGCTTCTAGCAAGCAATAGAGTGTGCAAAAAAGCCGAAACTTGAGATTTTGTGGATATTTAAGATTGCAGCACCCATGAACGGATTTTAAGGCAGAAAGTTGCAGAGGCAAGCTCTTCAGCGAAGTGCGAATTCGTCGGAGCTGGACCTCTGAGCGATTTCATAAGTCATCTCGACCTTCTCTCTATTCAGAAATCACCTTTATATTCTTCAAAGGCCTATTCGAAGTGAGGTTTTGCATATCATTAAGATGCCTTTATTCACCGCTTAAGCATGCGGCAGCTTTTTTGCCGCCCTAAATAATATTATCCGTTACTGTCCAAAAAAAAAAAAAGATAAGGGAACTTGGGATGAATGGTTCTTAAAGCATAATACTTGCTAAAATTTTACAAGTAGGGTAGCAAGTTGAGTGGGCTTGACTATAAGGAAAAACTCCACTACTAAGCATGCTTAAACTAGAGATAAATTCAAATGAGCAACCTTCCCTAGAATTCCCCCACATTCTTAAATAAAAAGAAGAGAGCTCAAAAGGAACAATGTTTTTTAAGATTTCTCCAATGGGATAGTAAGTTATGATGGACTTGACTACAAAGAAAAACTCCATAGTTAAGTGAAAATGACCCAAAGTCGTATTAGGATGAGTAGCTTTTTTGAGAAATCGATCCTTGGTGAATGATTTATTTGAGAATTTCCACAAGTATGAATGAATTTATATACTTGCTAAGATTTTGCAAATAAGGTTTCTAGCTGCATGTGCTTGAGCATCTGGAAAATTTCCATCGTTAGTTGTTGGAAATACTCAGAGGGGGATGAATCAGTTTGTCTCAAGGGATCCACCCAAACCATCAGCCTCTCTTGCCCTCTACCATCTTCCCCATTCCCCCACTTTTTTATGCTAACTCCCTAGTCCTCTTAATGGTCGCAACTCGTACCCATATCCACATTGTTTGATTTGTAAAATAGTTAAGAATGTGTACTTTAATTTGTAGAATAGTTAAGAACATTTATTTTCTTTTTCGAAGATGAATGAAATATAAGATATATATTTTCATAAACCATTTAGTAAATTGTTGTACAAAATAAGCTATTGGTCTTACCAATATTATATTACTTTAAAAAATTACAAAATATCCAATATATAATAAAAAAATGCAAAGTTAAAAAACTTTGGCCAATATAATTATATTCAGTATTAACTCATTCACTTATATGATTCATCTTTTATAAACGACATTCACGAATGAACAACCCCTATCACTATCATTTACTAATGACTATTTTGAATAGTTCCTTTTGTTGTGGTTCAATGATTCACCTAGCATGCATTAGTTTCGAAAAAAGATATTTCATAATGTTACACTATGAAAGCTCTCCACAAGTTTAAAGAAAAAGAAGGGAGCTATAAATGAATGCTTCCTAGGATGGAAGAGAAAAAGAAGCGAGCTCTAAATGAATGCTTCCTACGATAAGGGAGAATGCTTTTCAAGCTATAATATTTGTTGAGATTTTGCAAACAGGATAATAAGCTAAGTAAGCTTGACACTATGAAAAAAATCCATGGTTTAATTTGTTAGATCTATAATTATATTTGGATAACCTTCTCAAAAATTCCCCCTTCTTCTTAATATAAAGAGAAGAGAGTTCTAAATAAATGGCGGTTAAGGAACAATTCGGTAGTATACTAAACAAGTTTGACTATAGGGAAAACCTACTTCGTTTGGTGCACTTGAGTAAGACTATACCATGATATGTAACATTCCTAAGAAATCCCCTCATGTTTGAATGAAGAGAAAGGGGCATTGAATTATTAGTTTGTAAAGCACAACACGTGTTATAGTTAACTTTGCAAATGGGGTAGCAAACTAAGCAAACTTGACCATTGGGAAAATTCCAAAAGTTAAGCATGTTTGAGCTATAATAATATTGGGGTAACCTATCTAAGAAGTCCCTCCCCATGTTTAAATAAAGATAAGGGAACTTTGGATGAATTGTTCTTAAAGAAAAATACTTGCTAAGATTTTACAAATAGGGTAGCAAGTCGAGTGGGCTTGACTATAAGGAAAAACTCCACTATTAAGCATGCTTAAACTAGAGACAAACTCAAATGAGCAACCTTCCCCATAATGCCCCCCACATTCTTGAATAAAGTGAAGAGAGCTCAAAAGGAACAATGTTTGTCAAGATTTTTCCAATGGGATAGAAAGCTATGATGGGCTTGACTACAAAGAAAAACTCCATGGTTAAGTGAACATGACCCAAAGCCATATTAGGATGAGTAAATTTTTTGAGAAATTGGCCCTCAGTGAATGATTTACTTGAGAATTTCTACAATGAATGAATTTATATACATGCTAATATTTTGCAAATAAGGTTTCTAGTTGCATGTGCTTAAACATCTGGAAAATTTCCATCATTAGTTGTTGGAAATACTGAGAGGGGGGTGACTCAATATTTCTTATCAATTAGCAATTAATAATTTTTCAGAGCATTAACAATAAACATAAAACATTAACACATCAAAAGAACAATCCACCAATTTTTTTTTAGGTGGAAACCCTTTCGAGAGAAAAACCACCAAGTGTTTGTCTAATAATTTTATGAGTACACAATATGCTTCAACTCTAACTGAAAAGGGAAGCCCCAAATCCCTAGTACTCTAGAAAAGTGTTCAATTGTCAAGCTCCAAATGGAAGGACACTCTAACACCCTAGTTTTATCAGTTGTTATTGATATGATGCTCTAACACCCTTCAAGCTCCAATTTTCCCTAGCACCACTTGCCACCCTGAGGTGTTTTTAGTCTACAACCTAAATGTGACTTCAATAACCTGCCATGCACCACCCAACCACCTTGAAAATGATAGTAAAATGGACAAACAATTGTGGGATCTCATACCAAGGATAAAGACCCACTTACAATGATTTTCAACAAAACCCTTATTGATTATATACTTCAGATGTTCAATGAGACGATGAAAACCTTACAATTGAACAATGATGAAACCATTACTACAGATATACTTCAAATGTATAGTGAGACAATGAAACCCTTACAACTGAACAAATGATGAAACCCTTACTCCTGAACAAGCCAAACTTCTTCAAAAGATGTGACAATGAACTTGAACAAATTTTCACCTCAAGCCTTAATCCTTTAACTACTCTAAACAAATCAAGCACAACTTGTTGTAGACAAAATTGGAAATGATTTGATGCTTTTAATTGTTGATCATGAATTTTCTATTTCAATCCCAAGTATCCAGGATGATACATGAAAAGTCTTCAAGCACAGTCAAAATTCATACTCACAAACAACCTTGCCTTCAGTACTTGCATTAGATATCATCGAAAAGGTCCGTCAAAATTATTATTAAGACTTGACCCGTATATTGACTTATGATTAGGGCTTAGAAAGACTTTAATAGTTCTGCAACAGTTAATGAGATAATTAATTAGGCATGTCTCTGCTTGAGGCTTCAATTGTGCACAAAAGAGCCTTCACAGATTTCAGAGTTAGGGCATACAAAACACAAACTACTAAGCACAAGAATGTGAGAAAAAATGATTCATAGAGACCTTAATTCGCTCAAGAGAATGCCATTTTGAGGAGGCCAAAAGGCTTACCACTGCAATCAAGGATATATGAAATACTTGCTTAGGTCTTTGCTCATTTAGCCCTAGGCAGTGTCATTTTTATCATTAGAAATGCCTTAGAAATTATGATTAGAGATCAAGTGTCAAAACTCCTCACAAATTCGACCACCAAGCTCTACTTCACAGGTGTACTAGTTCGATATAATGCTTAGTTTTTTCCTTTGTTCCAGGGCCAAATATGAGCAAATGTTCTTCAAAATATTTGAAGAAATTTTTAGCCTAAATGTGCCTATGAAATTTTCATGTGATTTCCATGTCATAATATGTAAACCAATCAAAATCCTTTAAATTTAAAAAGAGATACATGTAAATATTTTGGAGGGAAAAGGAGAAAAACTACTTTTTTTAACTGTATTTTTAGCTTATCTCCTTATAGGTTTACTCAAATTTCAAGTGTAGACACACGTTGGATGTAAAACAACAAGTACCCATTATGCATACCTTTGAGAAGAACCACATCGATAAAAATTGAAGATACATTAAAAAAATGTGTTGAACACACTTTTTTAATGTATCTTCAGTTTTTATCAATGTGTGTCTTCTCAAAAGTATGCATAATGGGTACTCGTTGGATGTAGAATTTAATTCAACATCCAATGACTGTCTACACTTGAAATTTGAGTAAATTTATAAGGAGATAAGCCAAAAATACAATTAAAGAAATAGTTTTCTTCTTTTCCCTCCAAAATTTATAACTATTATTTTATTATTTTTCCTTAGGAGGCCACTTTTAGGTTGAAATTTGCTTTAATGTCACACAAAATTTGTCTATTCCAAGCCCTAATGTTTGTAGCAAGATGTCTCTTAACCAACAGAGCTTGAAGGTATACAAATCCTAGACCAGATTAAGCTTCAAATGAACAGGTCTGCTTCAAAACCAATAGAGGGTCACAGTTAGCCAATGAATCCCTTATGTACTACTACGTGAATTTATCTGGATTTGCAAGAGGATTGTAGGCTGAGTTGATCCTTCAATGGATTTCCTCAAGATTAGCTTCAAAAAGGTGACAAGGAAACCTTATTATTAGCTTCAGAGAAACTGACAAAATATATTCAAATCCCAACTTATCCAATCCTAAGGATATAAGCCATAAAGACATAACTTTTCATATATTTGACCTCTCCAACTAGACACTCAGGACTCCACAGGGCCGCAAGGATATCTCAAAACTTCTTCATAAGATTAACATTTGAAATCATACCTTTGAGAGGGAAATGAATGCCTTCATATAGTTTTTCGAGGGACACTCTTGAGGACAATCAACTTGATGATTTGGAGGGAAATCAAAATTTAAAATTTTAATTTTGATGGAGCCAAAAATCCCTTTGTGTAATGAAACCAACTTGTAGGTGTATCATTTTCTAATTTAATTTGAAATAAATTATTTATCCTCTTTTTGGAGATCGACTTGCTTTTGGAGCCCAATGATCCGGATTTAAACAGGAATGCAAAAAAATACAGAGATAACCATATACACAAAGATGCAGCGGAAATAATACTTCATTTCATTAATGTAAAATACTAAAATATGCTTCCAAACAGAATTGGAAATAAACTAGCTAGGGAGATGGTAGCTTATCCTTGAGAAGAGATGTGGCGGCTACATGCCTCTAAACTGTGTTACAATGAGACTCGAATGCTTATTTATTGTTGAGATTCAATGGAAAACCCTAAACATCCAAAAACCTAACCCTAGAAGATTAAACGCTAAACTGTGGGCCCCGTTTGGGTAAATTGGTACGTCAACTTCTCGGGGTCGTAACTTTGGCATACAATCTCTGTTTGACGTGCACAATATCTCGTTAGAAATATCTATCTAAGAAATTCAACTTTGGGAGAGCAACATCGATACATTGACCCATGTCGCTCCCATTTTTCCCAAAAAACGTCGTTTAGGGCCTCAAAACGGCTCTGGAAGTTCAGGACCCGCAAAATTGCGAAAAATAGTAAACTGTGATACAATTAAGGAAACTGAAAATTTGAAAGAAACAATGGTGGGGGTCCAAGTGGACTTGGTGGGTGGCCACAATATCCACCTGGATCATTCTTCCCCCCTTAGGAAGCAATGGTCCCCATTGCGTTGAGTTCCTCCATGAGATGAGGAAACTTCTGCTGAACTTGGTCCCTGATGAGCCACTTGCCCGGGTGAAGGAGTTGGCCTACTTTGACAACTCAATACAGTTGGATATTCTACTGGAAAGTGTGCTTGATCTGTGTGTCCATGATCTGATCGGTTGCAGCTTGTTCCGTGCAATCTGGGTTTAACTTTATGGGTGTGAGTTGTTCTGCAATGTCGGATGTGTCTAGTAATGGTGGAAAGTATGGCCGAAGGCAGTCCACATTGAAAACTGGGTGCAGACCAAGGAATGGGGGAATGCTGAGCTCAAGTGCATTGTATCCCACAGCCTTGGTAATGGTATAAGGACCATATTGAAGTGGCTTGAGTTTCCGATAGGCTCCGGTAAGGTGTTCCTTTTGTAAATGCAACTAGACTTTGTCGCCCACCTGAAACTTGTGTGGCACCCGATGTTGATCATCTCGCTGCTTGTACTTGGCATTTGATTTCTCCAAAATGTCATGGACCTGTTGGCGAATATGTTGGATGTGCTCAATGAAGCAGTTTGCCTTATCTGTTTCGAACTGGACATGATCTGAATTTGCGTGAGTAGTTGCAAATGGCATGGTCACATTAATGGGACATAGTGGCTGGAATCCCAAGCCCACCTGAAAAGGGTTGTGGCCAGTCGAGCTGTGGAGAGCCCAGTTGTAGCTATGTTGAACATAGGGGAGGCTCTCGTCCCATGTGCATGGATGCTTTGAGTTGTACATGAGTAGAATGTGTATGATCATCCTATTGACAACCTTTGTCCAGCCATCAGTTTGAGGATGGAAGGCTATGGATTTTGTGAGTTTGGTGTCCAGCATTGACTAGAGACTGGACCAAAATGTACTTAGGAACCTGTTGTCTCGATCTGAGATGATAGACTGTCGGATCCCAAAGTGTACCCACACTCGTTCAAAAAAGAGTTTAGTAATGGCTTCTGCTGTGATATTCTTCTTGCAGGCTGCCACAATGGCTTCTACTGTGATATTCTTCTTGCAAGCCACCATAATGGCCATCTTCGAGAGCTTTTCGATGACCACAAAAACACAGTCGTTTCCATGCTTAGTGGAAGGAAGGCCTGACATGTAATCCATGGATATGGATTCCCAAGGTCGACTCAAGGTAGGCAGCGGGGTATAGAGGCCTTGCTTCTTGATGGTTAGTTTGGCAATTGCATGGGCAGTGCATGATCTGATGTACTTCCCGACATCCTGTCGAAGATTCAACCAATAGAAATACTTCTACAACACTGCCACCGTTTTCTCGACCCCGAAATGCCCAGTAGCCTGACTATAGTGTGCTTCCCAAATCATCTTGGCACACTCGCTTGAAGGAACACAAAGGTGACCCAAGTGGCATAACAGGGCATCCTGGAGGTGAAAATCTGGAACATGCTGACCCTCCAAGATTGTCTGGTATGTGTGGCCAAATTCTGGGTTTCTTTTGTATAGAAGTGGCCAATCAGAAGTCTTGTGCCCACAAGAGTTGAGCACAGTGGTTAATGCCATGATCAGTGGTCGACTAAGGCAATCTACAACATTATTGGTGCTGCCCTTCTTATACTTGATATTCAAATGGAACTGTTGCAGGTATTTGGACCACTTCTAATCGAAATCATTCTACAATTTCCCTTGGGTCTGTATGAACTACAAGGGTTGGTGGTCTGTGTGGATGACCATTTCCTTCCCCAAAATGTAATGCTTCCATTGTTGGCAGGCCTACACAATGGAATACATCTCTTTTTCATAAGTGGGATACTTCCGGCCTGTGTCTGAAAGTGTCTCACTGTGATATGTTACTGGATGGCCATGTTGAGTAAGGACTGCCCCAATTGCATAGTCAGAGGCATCTGTCTGGACCTCAAATGGTTGTTGCAAGTCTGGTAATGCGATCATTGGTTCCGAGCAGAGGCAATATTTCAACTCTATGAATGCCTTCTGTTGAGACTCAGACCAAAAGAATTTTTCTTTCACTCCTCCCTTGGTGACTTGACTCAAGGACCAAGTGATATGAGAAAATCCCAACACGAACCTCGGGTAGAAGTTGGCAAGCCCTAGAAAGCTACGGAGCTCTGTCAGAGTGGTTGGAGATGGCTAATCCCGAATGACTTGGATCTTCATTGGATCCACATGCACTCCCTGTTTATCAATAATGTATCCTAGATACTGAACCTGGGTCATGCCAAAAGTGCTTTTCTCCAAATTGGCACATAACTTGTGTTGTCGCAGTGTTTGGAGAACCTGTCGGATGTGGTGGAGGTGTTATTCCCAACTTTGGTTGAATATCAGGATGTCATCCAAGTACACCTCTACGAATGAGTTGGTGAATAGCCGCAAGATGTCATCCATTAGCCTCATGAAGGTTGTAGGAGCATTCGTCAATCCGAAAGGCATAACTAACCATTCGAAAAGGCCCTCCTTGGCTTTGAGGGCAGTCTTCCACACATTAGAGGGTTCGATTGGTACTTGGTGATATCCTGACTTCAAATCGATCTTGCTAAAATATTTCGCCCCCTTTAGTTGGTCTAGGAGGTCATCAATGCATGGTATCAGGTACCTATTGCGGACAGTGATCTTGTTCAGCGCCCGATAGTCAATACAGAGTATCCAAGTCCCATCCTTCTTCTGTACCAACACGATCAGGCTCCCACAAGGTGATGAACTCAGACGAATGTGACCTTTCTACAGCAGCTCCTGATTCTGCCTCTTGATTTCATCGTTCTCCAACATGGAGTGCCGATAGATTGGCCCACTGGGCAGCGGCGCACCTGGGGTCAGATTGATGGAGTGCTTAACTTGACAGTGCAGAGGAACCCCTGTGGGGGAGGTGAAGATGTCCTTGTACTCCTTCATGACCTTTTCCATCTGTAGTTGTCGTGTGGAGGGGCCCTATTTGGAGGTCGTGGCCACCGCCTTCTTCTTTCCTTAATGGCGTATCATCAGGAAAACAAATTTCCCAATTTTGGAAATGAGCTTACTGCATTGTTTTGCAGTAACCAAAGAGATGGCAGTAGGTGGTGCTACCTCCGGTATCCTGTACAACTTATTCCCAAAGTAACAATAACATCATGGGGACTTCATTCATACACAACATGTCGCTTCCACAAGTATGGTTGTCCTAATAATACATCACAAACTTCAAGGGGAGAAATGTCACACAATACCTCATCTATGAAGGGCTTGATGTTGTATGGAAGGCAACATTGTTGGGTCATGCGAAGATCCCGTCCTTGGTGAAGCCACTTGATGGTGTACGGTTATGGATGTGATGTGGTCAGTAAGCCCAACTGCTTCACGACCTCTACCAAAATGAGGTTCTTTTGGCTCCTGCTGTTGACAATGAACTGTAGTGGGGAGCCCTTTACCCACATTTGGGAGTGGAAGAGACGCTCCTCCTCCTCTGGATCTTCGGGTTCCTCCTTCTGGATCTTCGTGGTGGCAACAGTGGCGTTGGATCCGAATCGATAATCTGCTTCCCTTTGTCATTCCCCTTGTTAGGTTCTGACTCAGAGTCGGAACCTACATCTGATTCTGAAACCTTTAGCTCAGCCACTAGTGACTGCTTGGCCCGACACTCACTTGTGTTGTGAGTGGAGCTCTTATGGAACTCACACCACTTTCTTGTGTCCTTTTTTGGCCTCCTGGCACTGTTCTTTGCTTGAGTTTTGGCAGGTTGTCTTGGGCCGCTCCAACTTGGCTTTGTCCTTTGTTCTTCAGTTTGGGGGCACCTTTCCCTTGCTTCAGATTCGCAGATCCAAAGCCTTGCTTCTTGTGTTTAAACTTTTGCTCGACCCTGACGGGATATCGATATGCAGTGCCGAGCGAGGAGATGTTCAAGAATTCTATTTCTTCCTGGATGTACTTATGCAGGCAGCCGCGGTATTTGAGTACCAAATGCTGCTCCGAATCCTTGATACCCAACTTTGTGCGGAGGGTATGGAAAATATTGGTAAACTCTGGCACATCTTGGTCCCTTCCCTGCCGCAACGTAGTCCATTTTATGTATTGATCCTCATAGCTTCCGATAGGGTAGTACTGCTCCTTGATGGCATCACAGAATGAATTCCAAGTGGGTGAGGCCAAAAATAGTGATCTTGTATTTTCATCCTTCTGCTCGCAGTAGGTTTCCCACCAATCCTTGATGTGGGGGGCTACTTTGAGAAGAGAAAAAATAATCTTTTCTCGACTGGAAAAATCATGAACAGAAAAATAACCCTCTAGTAGATTTAACCATTTATCGACGACATATGCGTCTATTTGACCCTCGAATATGGGGATTTCAAAATTAACTTGTACCTTAAACAGTGTGGCATTTCCAAAGTAGCTATTGGAAGTCGATGCGTCGCCCCTAGGTAGCCGTTGAAGGATCTGGGCAAAGCTGTCCATCATCGCGTTCCTTTGTCACTGGAGGGCTTCTTTGATCAATATTTTGATAGGATCTCCTACCCCCTCGTCTTTCTTTTCATCCGCCACAGGAGGCCATTGGGATTTGTGAGGCTGGTCTTGCAAATATTCGACAAGTTCAAGCCCTAACTCCTTATATCCCGACCTCGTTGGGGACATGCAAAGAAAAACAAAGGAAAAAATAGACCGCTCTGATACCACTAATTTGGATTTAAATAGGAAGGCAACAACATACAGAGATAACCATATACACAAAGATGCAGTGGAAATAATTCTTCATTTCATTAATGTAAAATACTGAAAAATGCTTACAAACAGAAATGGAAATAAACCAGCTAGGGCGATGGTGGCTTATCTCTGAGAAGAGATGTGGCGGCAACATGCCTCTGAACTATGTTACAATGAGGCTCGAAGGCCTATTTATTATTGAGAAACAATGGAAAACCCTAAACATCCAAAAATCTAACCCTAGAAGATGAAACGCCAAACTATAGGCCCCGTTTGGGTAAATTGGTACACCAACTTCCCGGGGTCGTAACTTTGGCATATGATCTCTGTTTGACACGCACAATATCTCGTTAGAAAGATCTATCCGAGAACTACAACTTTGGGAGACAAACATCCGTCCATGAACCCATGTTTCTCCCAAGTTTCCCAAAAAATTTCGTTTAGGGCCTCAAAATGGCTCCGGAAGTTCAGGACCTAAAAAATTGCTAAAAATAGTAAATTGTGATACAATTAAGGAAACTGAAAAGCTGAACGAAACAATGGTGGGGATCCAAGTGGACTTGGCGGGTGGCCACCAAAATCCACCTGGATCACCCAAAGATAAATCTTAAAGGTCAAAGTATTTGTTTTGGATTTTCTATCTTTGGCCATCACACATTAATTAATCAAAACAAAATTTTCCACATCATCCATCTATTTGGGGATTTTGACCAGAAAGGTGGCCTTCAATTTTGAACAAACATATCTCTCAAACCGTAAGAACCCTTGTGATGTGCCACATACCGTCGAAATCCTCATGACAAGAAGAATCTAATAAAGATGGTGTTGACTCAATAAACCATGATTTTCCATGTCATTTTGGTCAACAAAGGTGGGCCATCTTCAAGTGCTTCTTGGGTTGACATCAATGACAACCACATTTCAACATTAGCTATGTTTCATCTCCAATTTTACTTTGATGTGTAACCTTTCCAAGATGTCTTGGTTACTTGATTCATGTATTGAATGTGACAATCGATGTTATAAATGCTAAGTGAACTATTCAAGGTCATGAGAAATTAGTCATTAGTCAATGACACTCACGAGAAGCTCCTACTGAATGACTTGAAATATTTCTTAAATTCTTGCAAATGGGATATCGAATTAAGTGACTTTGACTACAAAGAAAAACTTCATGGTTAATTGCAATTGAGGTGTAGTTGTAATAATTGGGATAGTTAAATTTTGTAAAGGAGGCTAAATATTCTACACGTTAATTAATCAAAACGAAATTTTCCACATCATCTATCTGTTTGGGGATTTTGACCAGAAAGGTGGGCTTCATTTTTGAACAAGCATATCTCTCAATCTGTGAGAACCCTTGTGATGTGCCACATATTGTCGAAGTCCTAATGACAAGAAGAATCCAATAAAGATGGTGTTAACTCGATAAACCATGATTTTCCATGTCATTTCGGTCAACAGAGGTGAGGCATCTTGAGGTGATGCTTGGGTTGACATCAATGACAACCACATTTCAACATTAGCTATGTTTGACCTACAATTGTACTTTGATATGTAGCATTTTCGAGATGTCTTGGTTACTTGATTCATGTATTAAATGTGACAATCGATGTTATAAATGCTAAGTGAACTATTCAAGGTCATGAGAAATTAGTCATTAGTCAATGACACTCATGAGAAGCTCCTACTGAATGACTTGAAATATTTCTTAAATTCTTGCAAATGGGATATCTAAAAGTGACTTTCACTACAAAGAAAAAATTCATGGTTAAGTGCAATCGAGGTGTAGTTGTAATAGTTGGGATAGTTAAATTTTGTAAACAAGGAGGCTAAATATTCTACACGTTAATTAATCAAAACAAAATTTTACACATCATCCATTTGTTTGGGGATTTTGACTAGAAAGGTGGGCTTCTTTTTTGAACAAGCATATCTCTCAAACAGTGAGAACCCTTGTCACGTGCCACATACTGTCGAAATCCTCATGACAAGAAGAATCTAATAAAGATGGTGTTGACTCGATAAACCATGATTTTCCATGTCATTTTGGTCAACAAAAGCGGGGCATCTACAGGCACTTCTTGGGTTGACATCAATGACAACCACATTTCAATTTAGCTATGTTTGACCTACAATTGTACTTTGGTGTGTAACCTTTTCAAGATTTCTTGGTTACTTGATTCATGTATTGAATGTGAAAATCGATGTTATAAATGCTAAGTGAACTATTCAAGGTCATGAGAAATTACTCATTAGTCAATGAAACTCATGAGAAGCTCCTACTGAATGACTTGAAATATTTCTTGAATTCTTGCAAATGGGATATCTAGTTAAGTGACTTTGACTACAAAGAAAAACTTCATGGTTAAGTGCAATCGAGGTGTAGTTGTAATAATTGGGATAGTTAAATTTTGTAAAGAAGGAGGCTAAATATTCAACATGTTAATTAATCAAATCAAAATTTTCCACATCATCCATCTATTTGGGGATTTTGACTAGAAAGGTAGGCTTCATTTTTTAACAAGCATATCTCTCAAACCATGAGAACCCTTGTGACGTGCCACATATCGTCGAAATCCTCATGATAAGAAGAATCCAATAAAGATGGTGTTGACTTGATAAACCATGATTTTCCATGTCATTTTGGTCAACAAAGGCGGGGCATCTTCAGGTGCTGCTTGGGTTGGCATCAATGACAACCACATTTCAACATTAGCTATCTTTGACCTACAATTGTACTTTGATGTGTAACCTTTTCAAGATGTCTCGGTTACTTGATTCATGTATTGAATGTAACAATCGATGTTATAAATGTTGAGTGAACTATTCAAGGTCATGAGAAATTAGTCATTAGTCAATGACACTCATGAGAAGCTCTTACTGAATGACTTGAAATATTTCTTAAATTCTTGCAAATGGGATATCCAGTTAAGTGACTTTGACTACAAAGAAAAACTTCATGGATAAGTGCAATCAAGGTGTAGTTGTAATAGTTGGGATAGTTAAATTTGTAAAGAAGGAGGCTAAATATTCTACAATTTTAACCTATTTCAATTTTTCATCATTGAAATCAGACCACAAAACCTTTGATTGTAAATATGGATTTTTGAAATCATTGTTTTAATGTAGAAATGGATTCAACAACCTTGGATGCCCCTACTACAACTTGATTTTTCAATTCCATCAATCAAAATTTATTCTTACCAAATTTCAAACCAAAAAAATTGGTTTCCCATCCTAGTATTTTGAGTAGTTGAAAAAGTTTAAGTTTGTAAAACATTTAGACTATGGATTTTGTAAAGGGTGAAGCAAGCTAAGCAAGGTTCCCTTCTCAAGTATCCGTAGTTATGAAGTCTATGTCTTGGAGGAGATGATGATTGATATTATGAATGCTAAGCATATAACTTAAGCTTATGAAAGATTGGTTATTAGTGAATGATGCTCATGAAAAGGCCATAATAAATTACTTTACATGTTTGCCAAGATTTTGCAAATGGGGTAGAAGCTAACTGTAATTGGATATGCAAAAAGACTCCATGAATAAATGCACTTGAACTAAAGTCATACAATAAACATTATGGCATGTACAAGGAAGAAATCAATATTATATATGTTGTGATATATATCACCCTATCTAAAGTTTCTTTAGATTGGACAATATATATATGAACATATACAACATTAATTGCCTTTTCACAAAAAAATAAATGAGTCTAGCTAGTACCGAAAACCCGTAAGCTAGTAGTAGCAAGTACTTGTGACTTAGTAAAGGGCAAGATGTCTAGAGCACTCCCATCAATGATCCCATCAAAGGGTCCCATGCGAAGAGGATGTCTACCACTTTAGCCTCATCATATTGGGTCAATGTTAATCATTCAACATGTACAAACTCCATCCTCGTTGGCTTTGAACTAGTAATCTTTGAGGAGGAAGCATATTTTCTTAACCATTAAGCCCATTAAAACCGCATAACATTAATTACTTTATTGCAAAGTGCATATTAATACTTGAGTTTTTTTTGTGACTAGGTTAAGTGTAAGCAGGGGGCTAGCCCTTGTATGGAATGGAAGAAAACTGATCCAACCACAATGGGATACTTATCACTAAGATTGTGCGAGGCCTGGTTGAGCCTAGATGTTCCTTCGGAAGTTTAATTCCCACAAAGTGGCTTCCATCGCCAACCCCTCCCATAAAATTTGAACCTATAACCTGAGAATGACTAAAACCCATACAAACCAATTAATCTACACCTCATATATCTATTTAAATATTACTAAAATAAACTCTTCTTATAAAATCTCAATTATTAAATATTATTTTTTCAAATAATATTATTTAAGTATTAAATCAAACTATAACCTCAGAAAATTTATACCTAAATACTTTATAAAATATCAACATAAATTTTAATGATAATATATATTTCAAATAACTATATTAATATATACATGTAAGTTAAACATTAACCTCATAAAAAAATATAATTATCTAAATATCTTTAATAAAATATCAAAAAAATTAATTATTATAAATACAATAGATTGATCCCTATAAAGTCACTCCACCAAGATAAAGATATTTCACAAAAGCTAATATTCTTTAATAGCTAGAGCCCCTAGGCATGCACAAGCGTCCCTGCCATAAAGTTTTGCATGTGAGCCCTGTACTTGCAAAAATCTCCCTGTCCCCCTCCTAACTTTTCCTTTGTTTCCTCTTGTCCCCATTTCATCTTTTTCCCAGAGCTGCTCTAGCTTGGCTCCTCCTCTCAACCTTATCGCCACAACCACCCAATTGTTCTAGTTACATTCCAACTAAATGGTCCAACTACACCCAACTTTAGTTAAAGGGTATTTGTCGAGTTGATAATAATTATCGCTCGGTGGTTACTACTCGCCCTTCTAGCCGTAAATCAAATCTTAGTCTATACTTTTAAGTTTTCATCAATTTCAGTGCCAAAAGTGGGAGATCTTGAAAATTACTTCATAGATATGACATTTGGCTCCATTCAGTTGTGGAAATTTTCAAGTAGAATCTTCTATGAGAAAGACTTTGTATGTTGGGTAATGTATTTACTTTATCTATATTTAAATGGAAATGGGTCTTTTTTTTAACTTGAAGGTGTGATTGAGACATTTTATAAGAATTTAGTAAAGTTAATTGTTGTTTGCTATTTTTATATAAGAAGAGGTAATGGTTTTTAAGGGGATTTTTTTAAAGTTACTATATGTATGTTTAGTGTTGTGGGCCATCTTGACATGTGGTTGTTCTCTGTGTTATATCATAAACTAACTTATTATAGAGACATCTTTTTGTCAAATTCCAATTTACTAGTTGATATATTTTTTTTAATTATTTATATATTTGTTGTGTTTTAAATGATTTCACTCTTTCTTTTTGTAGAGAGGCCCTTCTATATCCAAATTCTATTGTTATATCACAAACTTAGTATAGAGAAATTTCAATTTATTGGTTGATACATTTTTTTAATTATTTATATATTTGTTGGGTTGTAAATGATTTTACTCTTTCTTATTGTGGAGAGGTCTTTCCCTATCCAAATTCCACTCTTCTCATTAAAACTCTTTTTTAATTATATAATAATAATTTTTGGGTTTTTTTTTAAATGATTACATTCTTTTGGCATTCATTTCTAAGCATGCTTTGTGGGTTATCTTTGGCATGTGATTGTATTCCTGTATTGTTTTATATTATCTTATTATAGTGATATGTCCTTTATGTTGGGTTTGCATTACACTTTTTCTAATTATATGTGTGAGATCTAAGTGTAAGTGGGGTATAATTTCATATGTATGATAAATGTGAGACCATGATGATTTATAAAACATTAAATCCATCAAAAAAAAATTATCAATCTAAAAATTAATTTAGAGATGCAAATTTTTAAATTGATGTATCACATCTTCTTTCAACATCATTAACATAATAGTGTCAATATCATCCCTTGAATATCATAACATCTCTCATTAATATAATACTAACATATGCTTTGTGAAATTCATTCTAATATATTATTTCAATCAAAAATATATATTGAAATTTGGAAATTTAAACCTAATGTATATTATTGTTTTTTACTATATTACAAACTATCCATAATATATACAGTTAAAATTTTAAAATTAAAAAAATTTTAATAATAATAAACATATATCCCATGGGCTTGGAATTGAGGTGAATGGTGCCGCTATGTAAGGGCACTCCTTGCCATACGGTCACCGGTCAAATTCCCCCGTAAGTACTTAGTTACGTCTTAACGTAGAAAAATATATAACATAATCAAAAAAGCTATACAAGTCATTCCAAAAATAATAAATAAAATTAAAATAAAATCATAATTAACGAAACATTAATATTAGATTTTTAATTTAAAAGTTAATTTAATAATTAAAAATAGAGTAAACCTAAATAAATCGTTCAATTATAATTGAACTTAGATTATCTATGATAAATAGCTATACACTCATCTCTAAATTAACAACTGAAAGTAAAACAAATCTAATTTAAATTAATAAATAACAACATTAATATTAGTTTTTTTTTTTTTTTTTTTTTTTTTTTTTTTTTTTTTTTTTTTTTTTTTTTAATTAAAATAGAGTAAACATAATAAATCGTTCATTATGAATTGAACTTAGATTATCTATGATAAACTTGCAGTATGACACAATCTACCTTATAATTAAAGTTTTCAATTAAAATAATATGTTAGAAATCAAACCAAAAGTTGTCATGCTAACTCTTATTAAATATTTTCAATTTAATTGAAACTTAAAAATCCTCTTTAACGACCTTTGTTGCTTATAATTAAAGTTTTCAATTAAAAGAATATGTTAGAAATCAAACCAAAAGTTGTCATGCTAACTCTTCTTAAATATTTTCAATTTAATTGAAACTTAAAAATCCTCTTTAACGACCTTTGTTATTGGATATTTATATAGTTTTGTTTTCAAATAGATATATTTATGTGTATTTAGATGATTAAAAAAATATTGACTTACTTTGTTTTAAAATTATTCAAATTTTTTAAAGTCAAATTTTATGAACAATGTTTGATGTGTAGAAATGGAATTCAAATTTTAAATTTATTTATGAATTTTTTTATATTTAATTAATTATAAATATATAAATTTTATTTTTTATTAAAAGTTAAATGAAATATGGTTTGAAAAGTAATTATGAATAAAAAAACAATCATTGATGTGTAAGAAATGGAATTCCAATTTTAAATTATTTAGGATTTTTTTTACATTTAATTAATTATTAAATATATGTAAATTCTTATTTTATTAAGAAGTAAATGAATATGTGGTTGCAAGAAGAAAGGTTGTTTTCTCTTATATTTAAGTTCAATCTCTGTGTGATTTATTGAGGTTCATATTAAAATTACTTATTTTGTGATTTAGGATTTCCTTAAATTCTTTAACAAACTAACAACAAAAAGATTGATGTCATAATATTAATAGGTGTAATGTTTAAATAAAATATAATTTAAAAAATGATATAATGAGAATTAAATTAAAATATGGTGAATTTAAAAAGGTGTATTAATAATTGAGTTTAAATCATTATGATGAATTTTCACTAATATATAATTAAGTTTTGAAAAATAAAATTTTCAATTTAAAACTGCACTGATAATTGAATCTAGAGTAAACTTAGAGAAACCATAATAAACTAACTTGATTAAAGTTTAAATACAGATAATAATTATGTGTACGAAATATGTGTTATCTTTCCTAAAACATGCCATAAGGTTTTATTGGAAAGATGAGAGTGCATTTTTGAAAAAAAAAACTATGTAAAATGAAATTCTAGCATAAAGATATATCATGTAATATTATTTGTCCACATTTTTTTGCACCTGTTCAGGTGGTGCTTTCCTAGACATTCCCTTGATGACAAGGTGATGATGTGTCCCTTGGAAATGGGGGACGAGGAAGTTGTTGTTTACAATCTTGTGCCCTCAGATTCACAAATCATTTGGACCTAACAATCACTGCTTATTTATGGTTTTGATGGTGAACCTGTTATTTGTTTGATCGATTTGTCATTTTCTCCTCCATTAGAATCCCCTATGTAACCTATTTTGGGTTCAATTTTGGCTGGTGGAAATGAGGTTTTCTCCATTGCTAGGCTTTTAAATGCTGGTAACTTTTCATCAGCCATCGATTGTTTCTAGGGCTTTCATTCACCTTCTTGGTGTGTTGGTATTCAAATCCTATTTGTGCCACCTTTAGTATCTCTTGCATCTCAATATTTAGGGTTTGGTCCTTCTTTACCTACTATTTATGCTAATCCATCCAAGGGCCTTGGTTTTTGCGAGGGATATCTTTTTCTTGGGGTCTCTTCTGTGTTACCCCTTCTATCTATTTCTCTGATATTATCTTCATTTAGCATCATTTGAAATATTTGGTCCTCCAAGCGAGGGAGGGGAAGTATTTTCTCGAAGTTCAGGGAGTGAGGGTTTCTGAAAAGGAGGTTTCAACTAAATTGGTGGAAGATCCATCTTGCAAAGACACATTTTTTCCTAGGGTAAACATAGGAAAGGATAATATGTTAAGCAGAACAAAAATTTACAGATGGATTCTATTATGGGGTTTTATGTGGCCATTCATCAGGTGGAAGATTTCAAGCGAAATTTATTGGTTGGTAGGATTCGAGACCGAAAATTTGGTTTACTTTTCCTTTGTGAATGAGTGGAATTTTTTATTAGGCCTTTGATAAAATACCTTGTCATTGTTCAAGTACTAGCAATAGCCTAGATTCATTTGATTTTTCAGGAGGAGGCAGACCCAAATCTCATTAAGGGGAAGGTCATTAAAATTGAATCCTCTCTTACTATTTTAAAAAATTGGACTCCCCTTTTCGATGCTTGGTGTGAGTGGTCTGACTCGATTCTTGTTTGGGTTCACATTATCAGTCTTCCAATGCATATGTGGCATGAGGAAATTTTTCAACACATTGGAAACCAAATGGGGGTTTATTTGGAGCATGATTCTTCATACCTTTCCATTGGAGACCCTTTTATGGCTCGTATTCTCATCAATGTGGAAATTAGAGGTAGGCTTCTAGGGGCTATGGACTTGGGTTATAGAATGGACCCAATTGTTTTGGACTATGAAGGTATTCCTTTTAGGTGTTGTTGTTGCCATCAATATAGGGACAAAAAAAAATAGTGCATGCTTCTGATGCACAAGAAGATGCACATACCCTACGATGTTCATTGGGTGGGTGGCTTGGATTCGGGGTCTTATTCTCAAGCATCGATGCATACAACTACTTGTTATGTTTTTCTGGATGCTACTACTTCAAAACATGATGATATTTATACATCTGATGGTTCTCATCTTGAGGTTCATCATATTGCTTCCTTAGCCTCGAAAACTGAAGGTATTATGTCATGCTCCCCGTCTTCCTTTTCAAATTCTTGTTCTATTGATTGTTGCATTTTTGTTTCTCAATGTCATGTCTCTTCACTGGCTTTAGAAAGTTTATTAATGTTAGCTCCTCTCCCCATAATTTGAACCTGTCTTCTCACTCGGTTCCTACTATTTTTCCTATTATCCTTTCCCTAGGATATTTGTCTTCTCCATCTTCCTTCCTTCCAAATATAACGTATCAAATGATGTTTTATACAATATTCAATCATGAATGGTGGTTTCTTAAGGAGGGGGTATCACATGGGGTTTGGGTCATCTATCTCTATCTATGGTGGAGGGATGGAGTTGTGGATGTAAATATCTCCTTCACATAGTGAAGGCAAAAGCAGGATTTGACCTTGTTGCTGGAAAACAACTTTCTATTCGAAGGGCCCTTAGAGATATCCAAGCCCTTTCTGCCTCACCCCAATGTAATTTACGTCTTTTAATTGTAGGGATCTCAATATGAAAGGCTTGTTGAGGCAAATTTTTTAGATATTATTTTTCTCCAAGAAACTCTGGGGAATTGAGAGAAAATCTCTACATGTCTTGAAGGAATTTTGAAGGGCCTGTATTTTGTAGTGATGGCTGATTTTGGTCACTTTGGGAGTATGACTATGGGATATAACACTAAACATGTCCTATATTCTAATTGTCGGAGCATGAAATCCATAATGTGAATTAAGATTTCTCCCTTGGTTTTGGGTCAATCCATTATTTTGATAAAACATATTAGGTGAGGAGTTTAAGGTGGTGTTGCACATTTTTTAAAGGGATATGGGATGGATGGTTGGGGGGATGAATTTTTCCTTGACCTATTTGATACATAGGGTCAATAATTAGTTGTTGTCATTGAAGAGTCTATGAAGGAGGGTCGTATTTATCTTGCATTAAGTTCTACCTTTATAGATCTTATCCCTAAATCAAATCACCCTCTCTCCTTCTCTAATTTTAGGCTTATTTCCCTATGAAATGCCATATATAATGTTATTTATAGGGTAATCACTTACAAAATTAATCATATTCTCTGAACAATTTTCTTTCCTTGAGGGTAGACAAATTCACGGGTCCATCAATTTGGCTTAGGAAGTTTTACACAATATCAAAACGCATATGATGAAAGTTGTTTTTATCAAAATTGGTTTATCAAAATCCTGAAATTGGGTAAATTGGATCTATATTAGGTTCCTCCTTACACATTTGAGTTTTAGTTTGGATTTTATAAATTTGGTTATGTCTTGGATTCAATCTGTGTCTTTCACTATGCTCATAATGGTTCAACCTCCCCATTTTTTAATGCTCAAAGAGGTTTATGCTAGGGTTTTCCCCTATATCCTCTACTCTTCTTGTTGGTGGTGGAGGGTCTAAGCTGACTTCTATTGGAGGCAAAGAGAAAGGGGGATTTGTTGAAAATGCAACAAGATGATGGAGCTTAGTGAAAAGAAGTCACCTTCACTAAGTGTGCCCGCAGGCTATTTTTGGCGTAAAGTCTATTTTTAGACATATGGATCATGGTCTATGACTTGCAGGATGCTATTTGTGGATGATTGGTCATGTTGGTAAAAATAGATGGACCTTTATTTTTAGACATATGGGCGGAGTCTATTTTTAGACTGCCAAGCTAAAAATAGAACAGTCGAATATTATTAGCTCTTAATAATATTTGGACTATAAACATTATCTTATTCTCTTGGAGCACTTCAGTTCGAGCTACGGATGTGGCACATGCAGCTGCCAGAAGGAAATACGTGTTTCCTATGGGTTACTTGAGCTATTGCATGAAGGACTTCAGTTAGAACTCAAGTGATTGAGTTTGGTGGAGTTGATTGAGGAGTTGATGTAGTTGTGTTCAGTTTGACGTAGTTGAACTAGTTGTATTTAGTCTAACTAACAAATACACTAGTGATGAGTGGTGTGAATTAGTTATTAATTAATTCACTAATTATTAACTCATAAAGCAACTGAAGAATACAT
>APFE030001766.1:0-18040 GCA_000404065.3 Pinus taeda | reverse complement strand
TTTTCTTTTGACTGCCCTCCTATCTAAATCTACCCTTATTTCTTCCAAGGACCCAGATTAAGCAGTTGGGCTCCTTCATTTCTCTACCTAGCTAGTCATCTGCCAAGCTTGAGCTGTTTGAACAAGAACCATTCTCTATTGTGCAACAAGCAATTTAAACATGGCATGGTCTAGATTAGACTGTTGGGCCATCCATCAAGTATGATTAGCACCATTATTTGTAGACTGTGTTACTGCCAAAAGATAGTAGTGGCATTTTGACTGGCCACTTTCCTGGTCTTTAGTTTGGGGTTCATTTTCACTATTCCTTTGACCATTTTATTTTCTTGGCTTTTAATTATTCTTTTAAGGCATACCCTCTTTTCATTTTTTAATTTTCCTAGTATGTACACAAAATATGGAACCTTTGCAGCCTACAATGATGAACATATTTAGCCCTTCCACTGTCAATCATGAAAGATGAAACCTATTGGTATAGGAACCTAACAGGTGCCACACCACTTGCCCTTCAAGCATTCAGTGACTACGAGGGGAAAGTATAGTGCAACGTCATAGACCACTATCATCTCTTATGTTGCCTGCTATACTGAGACTAATGGTGTCGGGGATCAAGGAATCCGCCTCGATGCGCGCCCCTCGGTAAAATCCTCATGAGCGACCCAACTTTGGGACCTGCCCTCATGGCATCGTGATCTTCAAGGCGAAGGCGTTTCAACCCTTCCAGTCCAAATCACGGCGGGAGTGCTAGTGGGTGAGATCAGGGACTCTGTCCCACCCCTCCCATGTAGTTCCATCCACCTGTACAACCCCATCACCCATACGTGAGTCATTGGGTCAAGCAACTAATCTATGCCTGCAACCATTAACATATCATCAGAATATAGTTAAACATATACGGCAGATTTCAAGATCGACTTAGACTTTCAAAGATAAAATAATATGAATTTTCATCAAACCAGGTGTCATCAACTTGTCATATGCGAGTGCCTCTGATGGTTTCCTGCCATACTCAATAATCATCAATAACAAGGTTTCTCAATGTTAGTCATTGTCATAATAGCATCATTAACAATTCCTGGTCATTCACATCATTGTCCATTGTAAGCCTGAACTAAAGAAAGTAGGTAACATAGGGGACACATCCATCATGGCTATCATCATTAATCATCAATATAAATAATACATATACATCAAAGATATCATCATCATAATATCGAATAGGAAATAAACACATCGATCACATCCACTAATAGTAGAGTTAAGTGTTTGGATCCCAAACATGAAGTCCCCAAAGAATAATTTGTGACCCTTGAGGCTAAATCATTGTTAATGTCATGTCATATCAAGGTCAATCAACTGGAGAGGGGCACTACAATAATGCAGTCCTGATGTGTTACGAAGAGCAATAACAAATATCATAGTTGATGTCCTCATAGAACTAGACATGAATCATGATCTTGTATTCCTGTGATCTCAGGGTGATGATCTCAGTGCAACAAGGTGCAGAAGTGACATCAATGATCTTAGTGACAAGAATCACATTAATTATAGATCATCATCATATATATGTATATGAGCATGATGTAATGGGACTACATAATGATGTAAAGGGCAGCATGATCATGATGATGTAATGGGCAACATGAACAAGGAGCAACATGATGAGATCATGGGCAGCATGGGCAGCATGAAGCATGATGATGCATGGGTAGCATGAAGCATGATGAGATCATGGACATGGGCAGCACGATGATAATCATGATTAGTGTAGCATGTAGTGGTGCAGCAAGTAGACCAGATGCAGCACTACGATAGGTGAAGCCATCATCTTGGAGAATCAACTGAAGCAGAATGTCTTCAATTGATCTCATCGTTATACGAAATGATCTATGCTAGATCTAGATAAGTCAAAGTATTGACGTCTATTGTAAATGTACTATCTCTCTCTCTCTCTCTATCTCTGCTGAAATTTGAAGAACATAAAAGAAGAATTGATCAAGGGTTTCCCCACACATTGTGGAATTTGTCCCTGGCTAGCGCCACATCTTGTGTCCTCTTATCTTGGCTTGTCTTCTGCGTTTTATATTTATGTTCTATTTGCAGTTTATCTTAATGTTGATGTGATTGCTAACTATGAAAATTTAAATAAATTGTTCTAGCATAGAACATTCCTAAACATAACATGGGATCAGAGCTTAGGTGAAGACAATGCCCAAGCAAGAGTGAAAGAGCAATCACCAAAGACAGTTGGGACAAGACAAAAGGATCAATGGGTTCTTCACAATTCACTTACGGTGAAGTCGAAGCAGAGCATATTATCAAAATGGCGTAGCAGAACTTTTGATGGCATACCTAAAGATCACTTCATTGGGAAGTTCGGATCTAAGGGTGGAAGGAAAGGTAGATGTCTTGGTTATGAGTTCAGCTCTTATGCGAAGGAGTGTCCAAATGACAGAGACGCAGGTCATCAAAGACACGGCTGACTCTTCAAGGAAGCAAGGAACCCATGTGCTTCAAGGCACTTCATCGGATAGAAGGGTGCACTCTCTAATTTGATAGAGATGGAAACAATCGTGGGATTACACTTGGAGCCGATGCCACCTATCCTGAAAAGGGAATGGAAGTCAAAGGTTTTATGGTGGCATTTGTCAATGGAAAGGTACGTGTTTGAAAATTGAACTTTCAAAGATTTTGTTGAGTTCAGGGTTGTATCAAGTTGCAGGAAGTCCACTGGGGACCATGTCCATTGACACAGCACCGAAGGTCTGTGAGTCAGATGGTGACAGAGATACCTGAATTCAAAAAGAGCATGAAGGTACATGTCTGAGATGTACCGAAGGAAAATCTAACAAGGGGACCATTCCCCTCAAGTAGCAGGTCCACAGGTTTGAAACAACCCGAGGAGTTTGAGACTCATGATCGGGAATCTCATGTATACGGGTGGAAGAAAGCCCTCTATGGCTTGAAGCAAAACACTTTGGGCGTAGTATGAGAGGATTGATAGCTCTCTAATGCAGCTGAGATTCACTAGGAGTGAAACTGATCCAAACCATTACTCGAAGGTTGTGGATGATAAACCTCTCATACCGGCACCTATGTCTGACAGGTGCAGATCCTCTCATTTATAGGAGACAGAGGGAATTGGATTCTGAATGTGGAAAGATAAGCTGCAATCATGTGACTACCTCAAGGATCTTAACTTTCAAGAAATTATATGGTAGTGATGTCAGACCTGATTTGGGAAATGCCTCTGAGTTTCATAAACTCATTCACGTTGATGTTCTTAGAGAACCTCCGTCCGGACATATGTGTTGCAGTTAGCATGGTGAGCTCATATTTGGTTGAGCCTCACTGGATTGGTGCCAAGAATCTTCTAAGATATCTTCAGGGCACAATCTCTCATGGATTGAGGTACACTGCCGGAAATATGAAACCATATGATTATTCGAATAATGAGTGGGCAGGTAGTGTGGAGGATTTGAATAATGATTATTCTGTTTCTCTTTGGAATCTGCTTTGATATCATGGATGAGCAGGAAGCAGAAATCGGGTGTTATAAATATCGTCGAGACTTAATACATAACTTTGAGTATGACCTCGCATGAAGTTGCCTAGCTGTGGAAACTCTTTAGTGAGTACACATGATGAATACCACTGTGATTCTCTGTGACAACCAGAGGTGGGATTCGATTATTGAGGAATCCCGTATTCAATGATTGCTCTCACAGATAGACATCAAATATTGCCTTATCTGGGATATGGTAAGTCAATGAGCAAGGAGGCTCCATCGCACTAAGACAATGTACAGGTCAGAACCCCAGGGAAAGATCAAATTTGTGATTTTCCCGAATGACTTGGAGTCATCAAGAGACCCGTGTAAAAGGGTCTTGCATGTTGCATACATTGAGCTCTGAGAGCTCTGGGGGCTTGCGATTCTTACTAGAACAACATACGACCACAGGGTGACTCACCCTCCCCTGGTGGTGCACACTCGAACAAGATGATTTGCTCTCTTGTGGAACAAGATGATTCTCTCTCCTGTGTAGCAGGATGATTAGTTCTCCTGAGAGGCCTGGATTGATGTGTTCTCCATGGCGATTATAGCAAGATTGATGTGTTCTCTTGTGAGGCCTGGATTGATGTGTTCTCCATGGTGGCCTAGATTGATGTGTTCTCCATGGCGATTGTAGCAGCATTGATGTGTTCTCCTGTGAGGACAGGATTGATTAAGTTCTCCTGTCGAGGCATCCTACCTATGCAATCTAGGACTCATGGGAAGTACCTCTCATCTAATCAATGAGCAGGGAAATGAAGTTAGGGACCATATTAGTACTGATGGACGCATCGTTGTATCTACTGTACTCCCTATGCTAGTATGACCTCAATTGATCTGGGATCACTGATACTCGTCTGGGACCAGTGGTAAGAGTTGTACATACTATGACGCTAACTTCGGGTCGGCTGAGACTGGTCTGGGATCAGTGGTACATACTCCGAGACTGACTTCGTGTCAGTGCAGGATTGGTCTGGGACCAGTGAGAATCGTACATACTATGACGCTGAATTCGGGTCGATTGAGACTGGTCTGGGACCAGTGGTACAGTCTCTAAGCCTGCGATACTAGTCTGGGACCAGTGGTAGGAGTTGTACCTACTATGACACTGACTTCAGATCGGTTGAGACTAGTCTAGGACTAGTGGTACATACTCCGAGACTAACTTCGTGTCAGTGTAGTACTAGTCTGGGACCAGTGAGAGTGGTACACACTATGACGCTGACTTCGGGTCGATTGAGACTGGTCTGAGACCAGTGGTACACTCTCTGAGACTGCAATACTGGTCTGGGACTAATGGTAGGAGTGGAACTTACTATGAAGTTGACTTTGGGTCGGTTGAGACTGGTCTAGGACTAGTGGTACACACTCTTAGACTGACTTTGGGTCAGTGGAGAATGATGTGACTCATTCTCGATCAATTCTTCTTCTTCATAGTTCAGCAGAGCTAAGTTGAGCAAAGTAGAGCCAGTAGAGCTGAGCAAAGCTAGCAGAGCTGAGCAGAGCCAATAGAGCTAAGCAGAGCTAGTTGAGCCAGCAGAGCCAGCAGAGCTGAGTAAAGCTAGGCAGAGCAGTGCAAGGCACTAATGGCAGAGATAGTACAGTCGGACATATGGATCAGCGGATGGAGTTCTCCCTAGTTGAGAGGGAGTGTTAAATTGACAACTAGGGCCAAACTCCATGTGAGTCAGCTTATTTATGGCAGCTAATATTTCTATAAGATCCCTCTCATCGAGAGGTGTAGGATTGATCCAAAGATCATCTAATTCCAATAAGTATTTATGGAGATATGAATTTATTTCGGTTATATAATTATTATCAAGCCGACCGGCTCTTATGTAGGCTCTAGAAACCCAAACGTCATGTCTATTCATCATATATGTTTTAGTATAAATAGAAGAGTTTTGATGTCGATTGGCACACTCATTCTTGATGTGATCTCCTCTCCATGTCTTTTGTTTTTGGAAGGAGAGTCACAAAAAGAGTACGCTGGCCTAGATTAATGATGCCCTAATCCAACGCATTCTTGGAGATCTTATAAGATATAAGCTACTCATAATATACGTTGTTCATGTTGGATACGTTGTGGATGTTGTACGCTAGTTTCATGCAGTCATGGGATCATGCTGTACATGTTGATTATGCACATCCCTAGCAATATACGCAGAAATTCATATGATGTAAGCGAAGGAACACAACGTGGATGGAACACAGTCATGCCCTGGCTTATACATGGACAGCCCTAGCAATCTACGCAAAAACTCATACGATGTAAGGAACACAACGTGGATGGAATGCAGTCATGCCCTGGCTTATACGTGGATAGCCTTAGCAATCTTCATACGATGACATGGATGGAACGCAGTCATAATACACTGTCATACCTTGCCACGTAGTCATATATGCAATGTATAGTTATACGATGTTCATGGTAAAACCGCAGCTGGAAGGAGCCCTCCCACATATAGGCAAGGCATAAAGACTCCTTACACGTTGTCCCATATGCAGTTCATGGAGCAATAGATACGTTGTGTACATGCCAGTCAATGAAACAGTAATACGTTGTCAATGGAGAATGCATACGCAATCAAAAGTGGCACAGCCATGAAGAAGAGTCGTAGTGAGTAAGACACCTAGCCGCATAGAGCTAAGGTAAATGAAGATGAGGTAGCCGCAGTCAAGACCTCACATGTATGGGAGCAAATACGCACTGCAGGAAGAATGACGTTGATCTCAGCTTAGTACAAGTTCTTGATGTCCAGGTGCAGGTTATGTATTTCGTAAGAATATGAAACATATATGATAAGGGTTTTGGTGAAGAGGAAACCCTTGCAACTTGCACTAGATAAACATCACTTCGAACAGCATGCTATCTCGACAGAAAATAACACTGTCTCAGCCAAATAGAGATCATGTTAAAGTGATTATCTCAGTCTTGCATATATATATGACTGTCTTCGCATAATAGACACAATCTGAAGATAAAGGAAGATTTCATTGATGATAGATTCTCAGCATTCTTGTGATGGGAGTCTTACTAGCTGTCAGAGTATTCAAATATAGCATAATGCAATCCTAATGTGTTACGAAGAGTAGTAACAAATATCATAGTCGAGGTCTTGATAGAACTAGACATGAATCATGATCTCGTATTCCTGTGATATCAAGGTGATGATCTCAGTGCAGCAAGGTGCAGAAGTGACATCAATGATCTCAGTGACAAGAATCACATTAATTATATATCATCATCATATATATGTATATGAGCATGATGTAATGGGACTACATAATGATGTAAAGGGCAGCATGATCATGATCATGCAATGGGCAGCATAAGCAAGGAGCAGCATGATGAGATCATGGGCGGCATGGGCAGCGTGAAGCATGATGATGCATGGGTATCATGAAGCATGATGAGATCATGGACATGGGCAGCATGATGATAAATATGATTAGTGCAGCATGCAGTGGTACAACAAGTAGACGAGATGCTGCACTACAATAGGTGAAGTCGTCATCTTGGAGAATTAGTTCAAGCAGAGTGTCTTCAACTAATCTCATCATTATACGAAATGATCTATGCTAGATCTAGATAACTCAAAGTGTTGACGTCTATTGTAAATGTACTATCTCTCTCTCTCTCTATCTCTGCTGAACTTTGAAGAACATGAAAGAAGAATTGATCAAGGGTTTCCCCACACATTGTGGGGTTTGTCCCTGACTAGCGCCACATCTTGTGTCCTCTTGTCTTGGCTTGTCTTCTGCGTTTTATATTTATGTTCTATCTGCAGTTTATCTTAATGCTGATGTGGTTGCTAACTATGAAAATTTAAATAAATTTCTCTAGCATAGAACATACCTAAACTTAACAAGTGGCAAGCTTACAAACTGACTGTAAGCTTGCCCAAATTCAGCAGAGAGAAGAAACACATTAATCCCTAAGGATGGGTGAGAAAATCAAAGTCCTAGAATAATATTTAACACTACAGAAGCCACTAGGACAGACCAAAGAAAGTCTCTGGGCCAATATCAATGACTCTGTCAATGATATTTGGCCATCAATTCAAGTTATATTTGAGCAAACTGAATTGGTAAAGGTAGCCACTGAGGCTATCCAGAAAGTAAGAGAAGAGTTAGGAGACCAACCTCAGGATGCCAATCGACTCATCCACTTTTTGAACAGTAAGAACAGACATGAGCTCAATGAGCTTGGTGTAGAGGATACGACCGAAGCCATCTTGGAGGTTAAAAAGGTTCTTTCCAAAAGAAACCTTATGCTCAATTTAGAGGAAAAGTGCCTTGGAGGTTAAAAAGGTTCTTTCCAAAAGAAACCTTATGCTCAATTTAGAGGAAAAGTGCCACAACATACAAGTGGTCATTAACAGGTTCATGGCCAAATTTCAAATTTTGAGGGACAAAGGCCTTCCCATTCCTATGGTCATCCATGATAAACTTATGACCCAATTTGATAGACTCAGGAAATTGGCCAGGGAACAAGCCAACTCTTCAGGTATAAAAGCCCTGCCAACAGGGAAAGTACTATACGATACTTTTGAAAACTTGTTCTTTTTAGATCATGATCTGAAAATGGGGGCACTAAAGGCTTCTTTTGAACTTACAAGAACCTCTCTGACTTCCAAAGCTTAAATATTCCCAAGATATTATGATTAACCAATGCGGAATTAATAATATGCTTGAAAATAAGGTGTATGTTGGTGTTTATTTTTGACTGTTTATGTGCTTTAAAATTATGTTGTTTATGTTGATATAACATGCATATAATAGTAAAACAGTGCAGCAAATAATAAACACATAAGACAGCAATTTAATTAGGATTTCACCCAAAACTCTTGGGCTACGTCTCCGTGAGCTCTAGCCAACTCGATTAGGCTCTCTGGGATTATGGCAAGGTCCTTTTACAAGCTCCACGCTCAACTCCACTGTATTACATAGAAACAATGGGCTTAGACACCATCTCATCCCTGGCTCTAAAGCTTTCAAGCTTTCTGGCTTTGGCTCTCACTCTAGCTCTCGCTCTCGCTCTAGCTTTGGCTCTCCCTTTGGCTCTCCCTCTGTCTCTGGCTCTGGTTCTCGCTCTAGCTCTTGGCTCTCAGCTCTGGCTCTGGCTCTTCAACTCTGGCTTGTCTAAGCTCTCTCTCTCTCGGTCTCTGTGTGCCTCGATAATCCGCTTGACCTCCAAGCGACTCCCTCAGCTACTCTACACATTAGTTCTCATTAGCCTTGCTCTCATTTTTTCTCAATTGAGCTCTTTGCCTCCTTTCAGGTACTTTTCCAGCTTTTCGACTACCCCAACCATTTCTCTACATATCATCATCTCTCTGCACCTTTGTGGCTTCCCTGCTCCTTGTCAGTTCAATTGGCCATTTGGCTCTAATGGCTCTGTGGCTTCAAAATGCATCATTGCCCATAAAAACACCTGCGTGCAGTGTGGCATGATGATCTGGAGCAGTTATAGAAGTTTCAAAGATTTTCCTTAGGCAAAACCCAAAATTAGAGAAAATCCATTACACAGAGGTTTTCCTAGAAAATACATTATTGGGCGTAAATTCTAGATGTGAAATTCCATTAAATCGCTCCTAAAAAGCCTATCGGGTCCGCCATTAGGCAGCATATCGCATCGCATAGGCATATTGGGAAAAATCCCAAATATACAGGAAATACATTGAAAAACCCATCAAAATGCCTTCTATCGGACTTCAAATATTATGGCATCCACCCTAATATTGTATCCTATCCGCCTTTGTTCGTTATCACAATCCCCACCGTTGATCTGCAGGATCTCCAATCCAACAGTCAATATCCATTTTCGGGCGTCTTAGGAGTACGGAGGTTACCTGCCCGAAAAGGTGGTTTTCCTCTCATCCGCCAACCACGTGTTGACCAATGTGTGGGATCGAGCAGAGCTAACCCAATACTGCTTTCTGCCTAAGGCCGCCTGAAATCTCGTCTTTACGGAACTTAAATTTTATGAATTGCACCTATAATTCCCCTTCGAGTCCAACTTTATCACTTCTGGGCATTTTCGTTTGTATTTCGGCTTTTCTATCGAAATCCACTAATACACAGAAAACCCGACAAATACCCTTTTATCGAAACTCAAAATTTATAAACTGCGCTTATAAAATCTGTCGGGTCTGACGATCGCAAGTCACTGATTTAATCTGGACCGTTGATCTGATCCCCTATCAGATGGTCCAGATCGCATCGCATATTGCTATGGCAGCGGCTCTTTGTGTCGACAATCGCCGATCTCCCGGCCACTGATTTAATCCTAGCCATCCATTCCTTTCCCGATCCAACGGCTGAGATTTCACGTCACAATTGCTATCGCATATCGCATTTGGAACGACCCGGGGGTTCTTCCCTTTGAATATGGACTGCGTCGACCCGATCATCGGCAATCACATGTCTCATAGCCTGGGTCCCGATATCGCATGTGGGCCTGTCTCCGACCCGATACATCGAAGATCGCTGATCCGAGGCCTCCCGCCTTCGGCCTAAGTCCTTCCCTTTTGCCTTTTTCTGATGCAATTTCCCATATAAGGATTTTTAGGCCATTTTTAGAAGATTTTGCCTCTTTTTCAAAGGACAAAAGGGCAACTTCTTTTTGCAATAACTTCTACATCCGAAGTCCATTTTAGCCCATTCAAATTGCAGTAGATTCAGAATGAAAAAATCTACGCAATGGGGCTATTTCCATGAGCATCCTCAGTCTTTCATTTTCCTCTGTGAGGAACACTTAGGCTTAGAAGTCTATCCAAAATCCATTTTGGATCAGAGCATGACGTGAAACATTTGTTTATCACCATGCCCAATTTTGCTAAGTACACAGAGGTAGACAAATTTACAAGAGAGTATTGAAAGTAAAGTTATCTAAAGATAAATGGTGGGAAAAAATGATAGATTTACTATAAAAGTTTTACATCAGAAAGTTACCACTATAAATCTGAAAGTTAGCCAGATGAAACAGGAAAAGACAGATCAGCAGGGTCAAAGAGTATCAATGAAAGATTAAAGTGGAGAAGATGCCAGCTTACAACTACCAGCTAGCCTGAAAGGTCACAACTCAACTGCAACAGCCAGCACTACCACCATAAAAGGAACAGCATGATGCAGTTTTCCATCTATCTCTATCTTCATGCTTGAAGATATTTTTATTTCCTAAATTAAATCTCAAACTATTATGAGATATTTTGTAATTATTTTTTGTATAAATACTTCATATTTCGAAGTATTTATGGTGGAGTCAATGACATTTCTATATGCATATAATGGTTGAGCTGAAATGTTGTGATGCAAGGCAAAGGAAAGAATCCATGAAAACAAAGGAAAGACTCCATGACAACAAAGGAAAAACTCCATGACAGAAAAGGCGAGACTCCCTGATAGGAAATGAAAAAATACATGACAACAAATGAAAGACTCAGGGCTATTGAGGCAGTGGCATGAAGAAGTAGTGATACAAGATGTTGCAGAACAAATATATGGCTTTGTAGAGTGATGCATTTCTTTCATATTTTTATTACTTGCATTGGAAATTGAATGTTTAATATGCATTATGATGTTATAATGTGTTACTTTCTCGCATATGTTGCCATTTTTGTGGCGAATTTAATCATTATAGGTGTAACAGCACAAGCAAAACTAAAATTAATGTCAAAAGGAAAACAATTCTTTCAATGAAATTATACCTGTACTTTCCGGCTGCGAAGTGACCACAAGATTTGGGGACGACTCTCCTCCCAACCGTAGGCTCAATTGTGCAGGATTCTTCTACAACTGGCCACCCCCGAGCCCTCAGTCAACGACTACTGCTAGTATTCCTAAGTCTCAGTACTCTCCCAAGAGAATGAAGATAGAACCTCCGAATGATCCCCAACCCCCCCATCCTCCTCACCATTCATTAAATAGAACAAAGCCTTGGAAGGGGAACCACATGCACACCCTCCATGTGTCCCTTGGAAGGGGAACCACATGCACACCCTCCTTTTATTTTTATAATTATTAATATCATTAATTTTCTTTCCTTCTTTTTTGACAATTTCCTTCTTTTTTTCTTAAATATGGTTATTACTATTTTTTTTTATTTATTCTTATTTCTTTTTATATAATTTTTATATCATTTATCATTTATTATTCTTATTATTTATTATGTGATTTATTTATTATTCTTTATTATTTATTTTTATTCATTTTTTTTATTATTATTATTTTTGTATTAATTTATTAGTTATTATTATTTATTATTATTATTAAGGAGGATGTTACATACTCTCCACTTTAAGGAACTTCGTCCCGTACGTTATTCTTATTATTTTTATTAGTTATATTATTTTATTATTTATTATTAAGGGAGGGATATTACAATAGGTGGATGAAAATAATATTTGGTGGAGCACCTATTTGTGTTCTAATATTCAAAATATGAAGAGCTTGGAAATGAATGAGTAGAAGGAAAAGAGTCATGCATGTTCACTTTGTATTCTTATATGGAATAAAAATAACCATCAAATAATCTTTATAAAATAGGTGATTTGGAAGGAATATAGAGTTACAGAGTTAGAGAATGTGGAGTTGACTGAAGTGTTCTTTGTTAATTACCTAACACATATATTGAGCTGATATGAAAAATATTTGACGAGAAGAAGAATCAGGAATATAGATGGAGGCATGCATATTTATAGACCAAGTAACCAACACATCGTTTTTTCTTGATTGTATCAATGGATTGTAATATTCTTTCAAGATGTAGCTTGATAAATAATAGGTTGGATCTTGTTGAGGTAGGAACCTCCTATGGGTTGAAGTTTTTGCAGACAATTTATGGGAGTTGAAGCTTCCCTGCATGTTGTAATTTGGAAAGAATTGAGGTAATGACCTCCTATAGGTTGGAGCCTATAGAAAATTAGATGTAGTATGGGAGTAGGAGCTTTCCCTTGCATCACAACAATAATAAAGGTGTGGTTTTCTCCCTTTATGGGTTGCCAATTCTTTCTGGTGTTCATATGCGACTCTTTTATGTGTTGATGTGATATTTTTTTGGTTCACATATTTCTTGTTGTTCACATATTAAATCTGATGTTCATACTTATTAAGTTTCTCGTTTAAAATTTCAAGTTAATAATTTTAAAGAAAATAATTTTGATTTCCATGAATGTACTAAATTGATTCTCCCCACCTCTCAATTTAGTCAAGTTTTCATCAATTGGTATCAGAGTAGGTTCCTTCAATGTAAGACGAACAACTTGAACGTAGGCCTATTGAAGTCATGGATAATCAAAGTGTACTTGTGCTAAGTGCAACAAACATTCATGAATGGAGAGATAAGGTAAAATATGAACTGATAGCTTATGGAATTTATGTATGGAAACTAATATGTGATGGTTAATGTAAATACTATCCCTATAAGAAAGAAAGAAAAATAGAATGCTTAGGAAAATTGTGTAATCAACAATAACCTTGATAATAGGGATCTTGATACCATGATAGATTTAAATTCTTGCAAAATAAATTTGGGAAAGTTTACAACTCATGCATGAAGGAGACACTAGTAGTTGCATTATCGAAAAGGAGAAGAAAAAGAGAAAGAAGAAAAAGTATTGTCAAAAAGAAAGTGTTCAATCAAATGAGACCTATTTTGCAACTGATTCTCATGAATAAAAATTAGCTAAAGAACAAGCTAAGCTTGACCTAGCCATGGCTAAAATAGAAAGATTGAAGAATGAGAGCAGAGACTATAAGAAATTGTTGCAGATGTGATGAAAGAGAACATAAATTCAAGGAGGAAATTATTAGCCTAAGGACACAACTTGAAGAGGCAAGGAGAATACAAGAGGTGATGAGAAATTGATTAAAGGAGAGAGACCTAGAGTGTGAAATATTAGAGGTTGAGATTGTTTCAAGTAGAATTTAAATAAATGAAAAGAGCATACTATGTAAAAAGATAGAAGAGGAGATTGACTCCATGAAAAGGAATCCATTCAAGAGGATAAAGAAACATAAAAAATACCTACAGAAGAAGAAGCAAACAAAAATAAGTAGCAACATCAAGAGCCAAATAATGAGATGAGGAAATGGTCCTTTGCAAAAAGTCCAATTTCTCTCATAGATCAATTGAACAAATTTGTAAGATCACAAAGGAAATTCTTTGCTCCTTTGAATATATATCAAATGTTTTCTTTACCATGAACCTGAAATGTTGCAACGGAATGTAAGACAAATAAAATCAAGTTTAATCAGTAGAAGATGCAATAAACAAGAAGGTTCCCTCAAGAAAACAAGCAAAGAAGAAAATTATCCACTGGATACACAAGTCATTTCTATGGTTATTGTTATCTGTGTAAAGGAATTGGAATGCAAATTGTATGCAAAAAATAATATGAGCACAAGAAAATATACAACATTTCCTCAATTTCCTGGTCAAATGAAGTGTTATAGATGTAATAATCTTGGTCACAATGCCAGAGATTTCAATCTACCATGTACCCTAAAGAAGTCCAGACAGAATTTGGAGACCACTAAAAGTAGATCAAACAATAAGTGTTGTGAAGGCAAATCCCCTCTGTGGACAAAGGCGGTCCCTCTAGCCCAACGAGTGGGTCTAGCAACAAACCAAACAATCTAAAACTCACTTTCCTAGCTTCTGATTGAAAAATGAAATAAGAAAGAGGAACCTACCTCGTTCTTATGCTAATCGCTTGTTCCTCATAGATGAATTTGAATCTTTCGCTCCAGGCCTCACTCTTAAGTCGTTCTTCACATCCAGAAACCTACAAGGAAGATCAAAGTACTATACAAGACACGAGAGCATATATAACATATATCAAGCATTAACTACTTAACAGATCAAGGAACATTAATCTAATCACATAAATATTTACAAAATTATGGAAAGTGAACATCAGATGTATATATTAAGAAACTAAAAAGGAAAGCATACAACCTATGCCTTGATGTTGAGGCCTTCCTTTTGGTCAATGTCTAACTCCAAGAAAATATTCTTCAAGTACTCCTTCTCCAAGCTAGAATGGGAAGCATGTAAACATAATCTCACCATAGGGATGCAGCAATCAATGATCAACCATTTGGGAATGGAAGGAGGTGGATTTATAGGAAGGGAGAGGGATTTAGGGATCCACAAAAGAGGGAGGAAGGTCCACATCTCAAGGGGAAAGCCCATGATGATAAGATTAAGAGGCCCAAATGAGAGAGATCGACCATATCAACAACAACCAATATCCAGCTCGTTGTTCCCAACGGTTCTATTGAGCGAAGCTTCTCCTCCAGTTTGGGAAAGCCTGCCAGAAGGCATTCAATGTGATTTTTCCTATGAAAACCCGTACTGGAAGCACAAGTGTATAACTGAGCAACCTGCCTTTAGCACAAGCATGCAGCGAAGAAAAATGCGCTAATGCTAAAAATTAGGTTTTTAGGAAACTTTATCTAGAATGATTTCAGGGAAGCTTTCCTTTAATTCTTCAGGGAGGTTTTGGTTTGTATATCATGATGGATATTATTCATAATAGTCAATGTTTCGACACTCTGGGATATGGCACAAGAAGTGAACAAAAGATATGACAAAATATTGGGTAACAAATGCCCCCTAAAGCATTAAGGCAGAACAAGGAGTGATGGTTGAGATGCTTTACAAGTCAGTGCAAGGATGAGAACACCACCGTCGGGAGACCTGCAAATCAAGCATATATACATATCTAAAATCTTTGATTACCATGCCTAACAAAAAGGGAATAGACATCTAATAATACATGAATTCGCGGTATGGATGCAGCCATCCATAAAAAGTGATCATGTGCAAATATTCTCGGCATAGTCGCATCCATTCGGATAGAAAGGATCATGAATATGAACTCACGGTATGGTCGCAGCCATCCGTCTAGAGAAAACATGTATGCAATCATGAATAACTCATAACTCCACACAACCTGGACTTTATCAGACAAAATCCAGCGTCTTGCGCTCCGACTCGACCCGATTAATGTACGAATTCTAACATGTGAATAGATGTGTCAAAGTCAAACATGATAGAAAACCACCTGATTATTCATCAATGATCTAAACCATTAATAGGCACAAAAGAAACCACCAATAATGGCAATGGCTCTTAAGGAAAAATAAGCATAATCTACGAATGTGAATAATGAAGCTGAAGTCAAATGCCCGTGGAATCATTCGATTAAAGGTGAATGATGTAAACCTGTCATCGAATGCAAAGAACTGGCCATTGAGGCATGTAATCTCTAAGGTACTAGAAGGGAGCTTCTAGATCATCTTCCTAGATAATGAGCTAAAGTTGACAGGAAGTGATCCGTCGAACGAGGGCCATAATGAATCCCACATCATCGACATGAAACAAAATGATGTAGTAGAGTAGATAAATGTAATCCAGGACTGTGGCAGAAGGTCAGACAATGTATAAGCAATAAATAACTGGAGATAGGACTTCTCTTGAACATATCAGCAACATGATTCCAAAGTTTGGCAAAATTTGACTCAACATAGGATCAAAGGTCAAGATGACAAAGTGGTATAATCAGATGACAGGAAAAATGGATTTCCCAAAGCCAGGAAGGCAAGTGACTAAATGAGGATGTCCCAAACCCGACACAAGAAACAAATGAGTGTCATGTTCAAGAATGACATGCGGCCTTTACAAAATACAAGAGTTGATCATTTTCACTTTTTCCCCCATCATTTCTGGCAAGTACCCCATATATTTTTTATTGTAAGATTGAAGGGGATAACATATGCTTGCCATATAAGTTCATCCTTCAGATGAATCCATTCTAGTAAGTTTTAGGAGTCCTAGGAAGGAGAAACTTGGTCTCGTCATTGTGACAAGTCCTACATCGTTTATGTTTTACGAGTCTGACGAAGGTGAAACTCGACACCTTTTTCATATTTAGAGAGTTTGAAAAAGAACCAAAAAAGAAAACTCCAAAGGTCCCTTTTTGTAAATCATCTCTTGAACATGAAAAGGTAGAAAACAATATCTAAGAGATCCTCCTAGCCATGTTCGACTAAGGTATTCCTTTTTAATACAATAGTCTATCTTAATCTGGAAAAGGGTTAAACTTATATTGAGTAGACGTCATTTCATTTACTTTAACGAGTTCAAAACAATAAGTACTCGATAATCTTTTCATTTTTCGAGAGTCAGAAAAGAGATGGAAGAAAACTCCACCTAAAGGAACGAGTGGTATAAATGGATAGAAACTGGTTCTAGTCATGATGGAACTGATAAAAACATGTAAATGTCAAGATGTTGGCTAATAATACCACTCATCGCAGATGTTCCTTAGGCAAAGGTAAAAAAACCAAGTGAAAATGTATGATTGGCCAAAGAGATGGTGACAGTGGAAAGGAAAAAACCAAGTTTCATCTAGAAAAAACAGGCTGATAAAACGGAAATCGTGAGAGGTAAAAAGGGAAATCGTTTCATTTTTACACAAGCATGAAACATGGAAAACTATGCTTGAGTATACTTGAGGATGGTTTCATTTTTTCACAAGATTGAAACATGAGAAAAAACTATGCTTGGATTTGGTTTCATTTTTACAAAAGCTTGAAACAAAGATAAACTATGCTTGAGATGAGCTTGCATGCCCCCAGCATAATGACTCAAATCAAGGTACATGTCCCCCAAGCTTCATTTCATTCACCTAAGTAGACTACTAGCTACTAACAGGTGGATGGAATGAAGGTCCATTTACGAGATCAAGTGAAAGACTCGACTAGGATTTTACGAAATCTAATCAAAGAGTTGAATTGGAAGGGGATTTGTTTCATTTTTTAATGAGCTTGACATAGGAAAATAACTATGACCATGACACCTTGTTTCATTTTTACCAATCTTGACACAAGTAAAGGAACCATGCTCATAACCTATTTCTTGTTTTAACGAGGTTGACATAGTAAAAGAACTATCCTCATGGCCCTTGTTTCATTTTTTAATGAGCTTGACACAAGACAAGGAACTTTGCTCGAAGCACTTGATCATAGAATGAAAGAGGCCATGACTTCCAAGAGGTTCTCATTGAGTGGGAGAGCAACACTTTGAAAAGCATACATGTCCAAGGATCCAAATGAAAAATTGGGCTCCAGTGCCCTTAGTACATGATGTACTACATCACCTACTAGATCATCAGTAGATGTGGGCATGGAACAGGTGGCCGCATAATTCACGTATGGTGGGGGCGATACCACTTGCATATAAGAAACATTTAGGGATGATGGCTTATTGGGAGTTGATTTGGGACCAATGAATGTAAGATGATCAATGATCACAGTGCTTCCTTCTTGCGGCAAATGCATCAACCGAAAGATGGAGGAGACAAGATCTCCCACGATGTAAACATAGTCATGACCAAGGAGTAAATTAAAATCCAATAGGCCTTGGGCAACCATCACGCCTATATACACAATCTTTCCTCCCAAAGTAATAGGAAA
>APFE030001765.1:0-22216 GCA_000404065.3 Pinus taeda | reverse complement strand
CTCGTCTTGTTGCTAAGGGCTTTTCACAAGTTGAAGGCATTGACTATACTGAAACCTTCTCCCCTGTTGCCAAAATGAACTCTGTCCGCCTTGTTCTTTCCCTTGCTACCTCTTTCAAATGGGAAGTCCATCAAATGGATGTTGAATCTGCCTTCTTGCATGGGGACTTGCATGAAGAAATCTATATGGAACAACCTATTGGGTTTATACAAACAGACTCTAGTCTTGTATGTCAGATTAAGAAATCCCTTTATGGTCTCAAGCAAGCTCCTCGGGCTTGGTATGCCAAAATGGATAGCTTTCTTTTAGAATCTGGCTTGTCTAGGTGTCATTCTGACAATACTGTCTACACCAAGAAAGTGGGCAGGTCCCTTATCATTCTTGTTCTTTATGTTGATGATCTATCCTCATTGGTAGTGATCCCAACCTTATCAACCATTTGAAGTCCAGCCTTAAAAAGAAGTTTGAAATGACAGACTTAGGACCTTACATTATTTTCTCGGTCTTCAAGTCTTGCAAACCAAGGAAGGTATTTTCCTCTCCCAATCCAAGTATGCATGTGATCTTCTACGCCATTTTCACATGGAAGATTGTAAGCCAGCTCCTTCTCCCTTTCATTTTGGAGTCAAACTTTCAGTCACTTGTACTTCCCTTGAATTTGATGCTACCTTATACTGTCAACTTGTAGGAAAACTTTTGTATCTAACCCATACTCGTCCTGACCTTTCCTTTGTTGTTGGCCTTGTTGCTCGGTTTATGAAAACCCCACGTGAAAGTCATTGGAAATCAGCTAAAAGAATACTTCGTTATGTTCGAGGTATAGTTCATTTTGGAATTCATTACAGTGCCGAAGCATCTCCTCTATTGGTTGGTTTCACTGATTTCGATTGGGCTGGTGACCCTGATGATCGGAAGTCTACTGCCAGTTATGTGTTCACTCTTGGTTCAGGACCTATTACATGGGATTGCAAGAAACAAGTTGCCATTTCTCTTTCTTCCACAGAAGCAGAGTATCGTGGTGCTGTAGAAGCTAGTAACGAAGCCTTGTGGCTTCGTCAGATCCTATCAGAGTTTGGCTTTCAGCAGAAACATCCGACTACACTTTGGTGTGATAATAAAAGTGCCATTCAACTATGCAAAGATCTAGTCGAGCATCAGCGTAGAAAACACATTGAACTACACATGCACTTCATCAGAAAGCTCATTCATGACAATGTTCTTGAAGTGCAATATTGTTCAACAGATGATCAAGTTGCAGACATCTTTACAAAGGCTCTCACAGAGGCGAGTTTACTAAACTTCGATTTATGGTTGAGTTTAGGAAGTTGTCACTAAGGGGGGATAGGCTCAGTGCCTCCTTCCTTCTCTATTGTGTCATATTTGTATCCTCAATCCTATCCCAGTTGTTCTTAAGGTGGGGTGTTTAGGATTTTCGACACATAGGATAGTTAAGTATAACTTGGTCTAGTATAGAGTTAGGTAAAGTGTGTTTCTTTACTATGTACATTTGTAACTTACAATCTGACGGTCACGATATGTAGTGATTCGACGGTTCATTCTCTCCTCAGTATTACCAACACTTGATCCATGGCTTGACACCCGATTGGCCCATGAATTCTATTTATAGTGCATGGAGGGTCATTTGTAGGTTAACCATTCACGAGAGAAGCTTATGTAAATTTTCATTTTTTTATTTAATAAATTGCCTGAAGTGGCTGCGTTGGCTCAGGCCGTGGACTATTTCCTTCTTTGAGGGTTTTAACCACGTCAAAATACTGGTGTATTGATCTGTGAACTGTTTGTGAGCAGTGTCCTTTTGGTGTTCTGTCTGAGGAACTTACCCTGTAAATTCCTACACATTATCACAAATAGGTGGGAGGCCTTTAGGAGTCCCAAATACCTTGGAATGATTTTCCAAGTCTTTTTGGAGATATGGAGAAATAGATGATTTCACTGTTTGAACCTCTAGTGAACATAATTGTGAAATTATGCCCTATTTTTATTAATTTAGAAGCTTGATCATGCCACTAGAGCTGATTATCTTTCATAGTTTCCCTATGATACCCCTTAATTCAAATTCCTTTCCTTCCCATATTTTTTTCAAGAAAAGTTCTTGAAAATTAAAATCTATTGTACCCAAATATTGTAACCATTAGACTCCTAGTACAACATCAGCACCACCCATTGGAATGGAAATCATTCGATATTCAATACATATTCTCCCATGGATAGCTTGATATTATGGCACATTCCATACCAATTTATGGTTCCTCCATTTGCAGCCATCACTTAACACTATGGTACTAGGTATAGGAAGAAATTCAATTCCTTGGCTATCTTACAATGAATAAAATTATGGGTACTACCTGAATCAATCAACACTATTACCTTCTTCTTCTTCATATGTCCTTCTATCTTGAGAGTTTGAGGAGTGGTAATTCTTGCCAACCAATTACAAGATATGTTCGGATTCATTTCTTCTTTTGATTTTTCTTGTTCCTTTTCTTCCTCCTCTTCACATTCTATGTAGAATAATTTCTTCTCAACACGCTTATGACCTTTAGTTTATTTTCTATCACAACTATAACAAATCCCTTTTGCTCTTTTTTCTTTCAATTGTTGTGGTGTCAACCTTGTACGTTGTGGAAGACTAGGACTAACAACACTTCCATCTTTATAGTTATGAGTGGTAGACTTCCTTGTTGCCATAATTTTGATTTCAAATTTTCTTTCCACCCTGAATGTCTTCTTCAAAGAATTAGGTTCCCAAAGGTGAACATCATGTTGGAGGTTATTGGTGGGCTCTAGTATTGTAGCAATAATTTTTCAACTCCTGGGACTCCCTTCTTTACTTTTATCAACTCGGTTGTTCGTAACAAACTTGTAAGCGACGATGCTGTATGCATAAGTACTAGCTCTTGTCGCAACTGTCACTTGGTCAGCTGGCACAAGTCCGCTAGGGTCTTTAGCCAACTTCTATAAGTTCTTAGAAGAAGATTTTAAATGATGGATGAAAGCTAACTCAAAGGGGAGCTAATCTACTTTCGAAAAGAAACTGAAAGCCAAAGAAAAATGCAAACCCTAGCAAACCCTAATTCTACTAGCTAGTTCTACTGTTGCAAAAATGAGAATGCAAACGACTGAATGAGGTTCCATTGACTTCAAAAAGGGAAAATGCACATGTATTAGACTACTTTTGTCCTAGAAAGTATCTTTTTGTATTTTTTTTATTAAGTGTCGATTTTCACATGCATATGCTTGAACTGTGCTTCACTGTGCAGGAGTGGATCAAGGAAGAGGAGTGCTTGGAAATGGTTGAAGAGTCTCAGAGGGGGTCTAAGGAGTCCCTAACAATCTTCCCCAGAGTCTCACAAGGTTTGGCTATTAGGAAACCTCACTTGTGAGCTTCTACAGGAAGTTTGCAGGGGTTCTACAGGAAACTTCAGGATTTCTATAGGAAACTTTAGAATTTCTACAGGAAACTTCAGAACTTCTACAGGATGTTTGGAAGTCGGTTTTAGGCGGTGGATGAGCGAGGGAAGGTGCATGGATGGGTCTAGAGGTAGGATAGGGGTCTAAAAATGGCCTAAGGACTGGTGGGTGGATCGGTGAAGAGGTGTAGCAGGCTGACTTGGCTTGAAGATGGCTAAGGCAATAATGAGCAAGGAGGTAAGGTTTCGTAGACACAAAGGATAGATGGGAAAAGGGCAGCTTAGCTACCAAACAGAACATGAGGCTTAGATGATTCCTTGGGAGGATGGATGAAGGAAGAAGATGCCTTGCACGGTGGGCCTTGATCAAATCAACGAAGACCTGCAAATGATCAAATCCTAAACTAGTATATTCTATCCATCAATCAACATAAATGAGCAGCAACTTTATTTGGGAAGAAAACCTTGTACACCATCTATGTAAAGAAACATTTTAGATGTCCAAACCCATGACTAATCTCTACAAATAAAACAAGCACACTAAAAGATTGCATAAACAAGCAAACTAGAGTTTTTTGTGAGGCAACACTGTTTCCTCAATTTCAGCCCCAAATCCAATAAGGCCGAGTTGAGACCAGGAGTGTGGTTGTCTCTTTTTCTTGGAGATCTTGCTGTTATTATCCTACCAAAACATCTAAACCAAAGTAATTCACAAACAATGATCTATTCCAGCAACATAACGAAATCTACTTAATAGCAATGTGTTCAAATGAATAAAGAAAAAAATAGTGATACGTAAAGGAAAAGCAATAATACAGAAAGGAGGTCCTAGGCTCTCAAGTTGGGCCCAACCCTGAGAGCTTTGGCTCCTACGAAAAACTCAGATTTGATACGAAACCAAACTGCTTCTCATTATCCAAAAAGAATCATAACAGTCATGCCAAAAATGGCTACAAAGGAACAAAATAAAGCTATAGCACTGAGGTGAAAAGTACACAATAGTTTCAAAAGTCCTTTTTATGAAGGCTGAGGCCTCAATATTTATAGATAACAAGGGACCTAGATGGCCTCCTCAATCTGTGGAACTCGGATGTCAAACTGTGAGTCAAAAAGTCCCTTTCTAAATGCTGATTGGCTGCTTTCTAGATTCAGTTTGGTGGTCTTTGGAGCTTGGAGTTGGAGGTGAATATCCCGAGGAAGGGTCATTGAATGCCATAGGCACCCCTCCTTTAAGTCCTCACTTCAGGCTTGGCTGCCTTATAGCTCATGATTGCTTTGACTTTGCTCCAATAAATGTCAAAAACCTAAAATAGACACGTGTTAACCACCTAGGAAAAGTAACTTCCCTTATTCGTACCAAAGGCACAAACATACTAAAAATAATGCATAAACTATAGAAAATGACGGATTTGAACAAGGGCTAAACAATGAAAATTAGGCCAAATGAGCCCAAATTGTTACCAATTTTGGGGCTCATCATCACCCCCCTGCTAAAGGGTTGCTCATCCCTGAGCAACTAGTCCATCTCCTCGTCTTTCATTGCTTTGATGGCCACTCTCACATCTCAGGCTTCTGAAGTAGTGTCCTCCACACTGTCATGAAATCCGGCCTTCGTCTCCACTTCTTTCCACTGCTTATGCTCCTCCTCTTCTGAGCCTCCCTCTAATAATCCCAAAAACAAGGGTGGACATAGCTTGAGGCCTATCCAACTGGCTTGGAGGTTCTGCATAGACTTCTTGTAGAGAGGTACCCATGCCAAAGCCTCCCTCATCCGAGTTGGAGTGTGATATTCTCAAATTTTGAGGCTGTGGGACAATGTGTTCCACCTACGGGTGCAAGCATGAACACAATTGTCCCCAAGTAACCTCTCCATATCCTTGAAGTGTGCTATGGCATGGGCCGGATGATCCATGTACTCTAATAATCCCTGAGAATTGGTTGCTAGGTGCTGGTGAGTGGATATCAGCGCTGTGGGGTCCCCTGGCTCTTCTCTAATGAGTAGTGGTTCATGTAACTCCCGGTCCATGACATTCCTGACCTCAGCTGCTCTCTTCTCTTCGTGTTTTAACCATGAGGTCATTGCCATCAGCTGTATGTCCCCTACTGCTATGTTGGGGTCCCACGAAGTGATGTTTGGAAGGGCCAAGTTATGGAGGTAAAACTCTGAGAGCTTGGCCTTATCTTCCGAGGAACTGGTGTTACATAAATCTGTGAACTACTGGGGGTTTTGGATGTGAGAGATACCTCTCTGTGCCAATGTATTGATTTGGAACTACAGCCATTGGTCCCTGAGGTACAGGCCATAAGATTTGGTCGGCTGCCTACATTGCAGTGCTTCCATTGCCCAACTGGCCATGCAAGCCAGTTGTGCCTCCTTTTCTTGCACCTGTTGCCTTAGTGATTGTATCTCAATATCTGCCTGCAGTCCCCTTTCCTGTAGTTGCTGGTTGAACTCCTCAAGATTAGCTTGCATCTCTTCTTTCTCTTGAGGCTCTGCTGAGGGATCCTTGGCTGCCATGCCCTTTTCTTTCCCTTGTTCCTGCAGCTGGAGTTGCTGTTTGAGCAGCTCATTTTCTTCTCTCAACTTGGCTTCCTGGGAGCTTTCCACATGACTTACTCTTGCCAGCTCCCTTTGTGCTTCCTTGAGCCTTTCCTCTAGAGGCCCAATATCCGCTACTCCCTTAGGTTTAGCTATCCTCATCCACGTGTGGGTTCGTACCCGTTCTTCTTCTAGTGCTAAAAACAGTGGCACTGTAAACTTTTGGGGAATAATTCTGCCTGCTTCCAAAAAGTTATAATAAGAGCCCAAGTTGGGCTGTGGGCTTGGTTCCATGATAACATCAGGTTTCTCCTCCTTTGGTGGTGACTTGGCTGCTCCCTCCTCCTCTCGTGGTGACTCAATTGCCTTCTCCTCCATCTGCTCAGTTTCCTTCAGCCTAGCCAGAGTTTCCTGTAGAATAGCCTCAACATCCTGTAGATAGGCTTGTGAGCTCATTTTCTCCACTCTGTCCTTCCATGAAGATGTTTTTAGGCTCCCCCTCTCATAAGTAATGGAGGCTTTGGAGGGGGATTTATCGCTTGGCGTGGTAGGGGTATCCACAATAGTGATTGGTTCTTTGGATGGAGGCTGGGGTCTGCTAGTCTTAATTCTCACACTCCTTCTTGCTTTGAAATACAGAGCAATCTCCCTTTTTCATTTTTCTTTTGGCTTGGGAGGAGTACTTAGGGTGGCCAGCACAGCTTCTGCCTCCCTAGCTAGGATTTCAGCCGATTTCTCCTTCTATTGTTCTCCTTTCGTACTTCCTGTAGAAAGTCCTGTAGTGGTTGTTTTCTGGCTTCCTATTGAAGCCGTTTTCAATTTTCCTGTAGAAAGACCTTGCTGTTTTCCTGAAGGAATTCTCTGTTGCTTCCTTGTAGGACCACTTTGCTGCTTCCCTAGAGGAGCACTTTGTTGCTATCCTGTAGGAGCACTTTGTTGTTTTCCTGTAGGAGTACCCTGTTGCTTTCCTGTAGGAGGACTCTGCTACTTTCCTGTAGGAATCGAGGGCACAGTTTTAGCCTGCTTGGCCGAGGGAAATTTTTCTTTCATCTTGGCCGAGGTAGCCTTAGGGGTAACCTTACTATCTTGGACTTTCTCAGTCCGTTCTGCCCTGATCTGTAGTCGTTTTTCTCTGGGCGTTGGGGCAATCCCATCATCCCCTGTTTTGGCAGCTTGCTTTGCTGCTGGCGTTCCTTTTTGCTCCTTCTTGGGTGCTTTGCCCTGGGTGTCCTATCTTTTGGTCTTCTTCTTGGCCTGAGTAGGCTCCTTCTCTTCACTGCTAGAGGAAGTGAGCTCCTCAGCTAAGACTCGGATGTCATCATCCTTTGACATATTTCGGAAAATCTCCCATGAGAGAGGGACAGTGAAAGTGTGGAGTGCATCTTCCACAAGGAGCTTTATAAGCCCATGATGTGCTAGTTGGTCTGGTGTCCCTTCTCTGAGTTTGGTGGCACATTCAGTCATGGACTGCAAAAGGAGGTATGGAATGCTCAATTTCTGCTCTGAGGGGAGGTCCATGTGGTGTCTGAGTTCTATGAGCAGTCGAAAATGATAACCGTATATGATACTAAACCGTCCCTTGCACGTGATATACTTCATAATTTGGAGGCTGACCTCACTCCAGAACGGCTGTAGGTTAGTCCTCCGCACTCCGTTTTTATCCTCTGAGAATTGTTCTTCAGGCAAGAAGAATTCTTCTTTAGCCTTCTTACTGAGCTTCCTTTCCTCCTTATCCCACGGGATTCCCATTGGAAGATCAGTCACCCTGCTGATGAGCTGTGGTGTGAGTCTGAGGCTCAATCCCCTGAAATTGATGATGGCCAGAGTTTTTGACTTCGGCTCCAAGGACCGAAGGAATTCTTCTGTAATTTCATCTTCGTGCCTCTAGAGCTTGTCACAAAATGACATCCATTGTGCATGGGAGAATAGTTCTACCACCTCAGGGGTTTCTCGTAACTTCTTTGAGTCTGATGGTTCCTTTCGAATGAACCCACCCGGCATGGTCAAATTCTGTGTTTGCGCTCTCAAACTGAGAATTCTCGGCGGATTCTTTCCTTAGAGCGAAAAAAGAGATACCTTTGGTTGATTACCCTGCTAAATTTGCCTGCTCAGATGTAGAGAAGGAGGATTTCGAGAATTTCCACTCGGAGCGTAGAGCTACGTCTCCGTTATACACGCAGTGGCATAAAAGTTACAGTTTTGACAATGTTTCGGTAGGGTATCACCCTCTACAGGAAGGAGTTTTCATTCATGCATGAAGAAAATTGATCATGCAGACGACTACGACAATTTTAGCAGCGACGCATATATAAAACCAGACAAAATTGCACTTGAATTTTTCTACCCCTTTTCTACGTCGATTGCACCACCTTTGAAAAAAAAATTCTTTGCATGGGGAGGTTAAATTCTGCCTACCTCTGAAATTCGCCACCCTCGACGTGACAGTCTGCACTGCTTCAGATGTCGCATTTCCTGTAGTGCAGTTTCCTATAGAAATTCGTTCTCGGCTTCCGGAGGAGTTTATGGCAGCGCAGGACCAGTCTGAGCGGCAGCAGGACGCTTGAACAGGTACGAAACTTCGGGTTAACCACTCACAGAGGAAGAGGACGCACATTCGGCTGGGAAACGGTTGTTTCATAAATGACTGCAGTGCGTCATAAGTATCAACTGACCGATTTCGAATTGCTACGGAATTCATGTCGCGGGGTTGAGCTGTCCCTGATGGTCCGTTGGCCGACGTCACCGCAATCATATCCCAGCGTGCCCCTAAACGCCGAATTCTCTCCGCTGGAGTTACAGCCACCAATCTTGTCATACCTCCGCTTCTTCCCGACTGGACATTTCCCACGTGCCAATTGTCCACCCTTCCGGCATAATTGATCCAGTTCGGATCCTACGAGGCCGCTTGACGGGCTGTGGTGGCCAGTTGAGTGGCAACCAGCCTTGTTCAATCCGCCCATTTTCAAAGTTGTGCACATTCAGAGTATAGTTTATGCAATGGGACGAAATAAGGTTAGTTACTTACCTGTGCGGCCATGGACGTGGTTTCTTGCAGGGTTCAAGATGATGGATGCTGGATCTGCGTGCTGCTGCTCTGTGGTCAGGTGCTGGAGCTTCCCTGCATTGGCTGCTGCTGGCTGGGAGTCTTGGAGACCCGTTCCTCTGGTGGCGAACATGGCATGCACCGATCCTGTGAGCTGCTGGTGTCTTCGTGGCAGGTACTCCCGCTGGATTAGCTGCTACAGGATTGCTGTAGGACATCCTGTAGCTGTTTCTCCTCCTGGGTTGCATGCTAACATAATTAGAGTCTTATTGCACAGGTGAAAGGTCTTGAGGTTGCCTAGCAGGTGAGCACTCGAGCCTCAGGAGACCTTGTTTCTAAGATTGAAAAGAAACACAATTTTCCTTATTTGAAAAACAGAGTTCTCGTTGCATGTGCAGGTATGCTTGCTCAGACTGGATTGGTGGTAGTGAAAAGAGGTGGAGTGAGTGGGGGATGATAGCAAAGGGTGGTTGCATGCCCCCTCAATCGACTTAAAGCTCCAAATCTTTCCTTGTAGTTGATTCTGGCCCACTCAAACGTTCTACAGGAAGTTTCCTGTAGAAATACAGAACTTCCTGTAGAAAGTCCTGTAGCTTCCTGTAGAAGGCCAAACCATGATCTGATTGTGCCCAAACTCTGCAAAAATGAGTGTTCATGGTGGATGTGCATCAGAGGCTGTCTGGTAGCTTGATAGGAACCCTTGTCTTTGAGTTGACAGTCCTCCTTTTGTGCGCTGTATACCTACAAAACTTTCAAAGATCAGCTGATTTTTCTTCTTGTTTCTCTTTTCCTTTTTTCTTTTGTTTTCTTCCTTTTTTTTTTTTAAAGAGACAGCAGGGGTGCCTCAATGAGGTTTTCACCCCTACTGCCTGCCTTGGGCGCCTTGAAAAGGTTTTCTCCCAAGGATCTTTTATTCCCATTCTCTTTTTTTTTTAGAGAGATAGCAGGAGCACCTCAATGAGGTTTTCACTCCTACTACCTGCCTTGGGTGCCTCAGAAAGGTTTTCACCCAAGGATTTTTTTTCCTATTCTTTTTTTTTTTAAGAATATGAAATGAGGCTCAGGGTGTGCCCAAAACAGAGGCAGAACCCTTCTCTACGACCAACACTGATTTTTCCATAACTTTGACGAAATCTTGCCTTGACAGAGGCTTCCTGTAGATCTTGAGTTGATGCCCATTGACGAGCATGGGGATGGCTTCTTCATCAATAGTTTGGATAAGAACAGAGCCATTATCATTACACTTTTCTACTGCATATGGTCCTAGCCACCTCGTTCTCAGTTTTCCCTTGAAATATTTATGTCTGGAATCATATAGCAGCGCCCAATCTCCCCACTGGAATTGTTTGTCATTGAGGTGCCGGTCATGCCACACCTTCCTCTGAAGTTGAGTCACTTCTGAGTAGAGGAGGGCCTGCATTCAAAGTTCATCGAACCCATTCAGCTACATTAACCTTTCTTGTTGAGCATGGCTGAGGTCTAGGTCTAGCTGAGCTGCCATCCTCAATGTGTTGTACTCAAACTCGATTGACAGCAAAGCTCTCTTTCCATAGACCAGCTCATAGGGTGTGAAACTGGTTTTGGTCTTCCAAGTGGTGTTGTAGGCCCAGGTGGCCTCAACCAGGCGATCTGCCCAATCGTTTTCTGCTGCTGCTCACCACCTTGGTCAAGATCCCCTCTAATGCTCTGTTGGTGACTTCCACTTGCCCATTCACTTGAGGATGATATGGGGTGGAAGTCCTATGCTTGATTCTGTGATGAGCAAGCAGATATTCAATCAAATTGGAGGTGAACTGGCTTCCTTGATCGGTGACTATCTCTCTTGGGTAGCCAAATTTGTAGAAAATGTTTTCTCTTAAGAACTCGGCCACCTTCTCTTCTGTTGCTGCTTTGATTGCTTTGGTCTCTGCCCACTTTGTCAGATAATATGTGAACACAATGATGTAAGGCTTTTTCCTTCAAGGAGGGTTGATGGGGCCCACAAAGTCCATACCCCACTTCTCAAATGGCTCAAGAGTCACCTGAGGTTGGAGAGGCATTTCATCCCTTGGGGTTGGTTTCCCCATCCTTTGGCATCGGTCACATTGGCTGATATATCTTCCGACATCTGCATGAAGAGTGGGCCAATAGTAGCCTGCCTGTAGAATCTTGAAGGCAGTCCTCTTGGCTGCAAAATGTCCTCCACAAGGTCCATCGTGACAAGTTATGAGGATGTCAAAGACTTCCTCCTCCCTTATAGAATGCCTTAAGATCTGATCAGGGCCAAGTTTGAACAAGTTGCCCCCGAAGTAAATGAGGTACTTTTTCTCACGATTCTGCTCTTCTCCTTCGTGGATAGATGCAGAGGGAACTATGCTGAGACCAGATAGTTTGCTATATCAACAAACCACGGGGAGAGTACTGAGATAGCAAATATATGCTCATCTGGCATCTGGTCATCCACGGTTCCTTCTTCTCCTGTAGGCAAATCCAATCTAGACAAGAAGTCAGCAACAACATTTTCTCTACCTGGTTTGTCAACAATGGTCAAATCAAACTGCTGCAATAAAAGTAACCATCTAATAATACGAGCATTCACATCAGGCTTATTCATTAAATATCGGATTGTAGCATGGTCAGTATGTACAAATGTTTGATAGCCAGTGATATAGTGTCGGAACTTGTTTAGGGCATGGACCACAGCCAGGAACTCTTTCTCGGTTACCGTGTAATTCATTTCTGCCTTGGATAAGTTTTTACTGACAAAGTATATAGCATATGGGAGTTTCTCTTCAACTTATCCTAAGGCTGGCCCTATGGCTTTTTTCGAGGCATCCGTGTGGATGTGGAAAGGTAGGGCCCAGTTTGGGCCTCTCAGAATTGGAGCAGACACCAACTTATCCTTCAACTCATTCAGAGCCTCCTGGCAGTCATCCGACCATTTAAACTCAACATCTTTTGCTAAGAGGCCAAACAATGGTGAGGCCAACTTACTAAAGTCTTTAATGAATCTACGATAATACCCTGCTAAGCCTAGGAAACTCCAGACATCTCTCACCTTTTGAGGAGGTGGGACCCTTTTGATTATAGAAACTTTATTGGGATCCACCTGTAACCCCTGGCGAGAGATGGTATGGCCTAACATGGTCCCTTCAGTCATCAGGAACTCACATTTCTCAGGATTTAGGGACAGATTCATCTCGACGCACTTACTCAAAACTTTTCCCAGGTTGGATAAGGCTTCCTGGAAGCTAGACCCGTAAGGAGTAAAGTCATCCATATAGATTTCTACCGAATCATGGACCAACTCGGCAAAGATGCTTAACACAGCCCTCAGGAACGTGGCAGGGGCATTACATAGCTTGAAGGGAAGAACCCGGTAGGCAAAGGTACCCCATGGACAAGTGAAAGTGGTCTTATCTTGGTCTTCCGGGCTGATTTGAATCTGGTTGTACCCACTGAACCCATCTAGGAAGGAGAAAAATCTCTTCCCTGCCAGACCATCCAGCACTTGATCTATGAAAGGTAAAGGGAAGTGATCTTTCTTGATGGCTTTGTTCAACTCTCTGTAGTCCACATAGATTCTCCATTTCCCATTTTTCTTGGGCACCAACACTAGAGGGGAAACCCATTCGCTATCCGAGATGGGGTAGATGAATCCCGCATCCAACAATTTTTGCACCTCTTATTTAACAATGTCTTTGAGGGCTGGATTCATCCTCCTCTGGGGTTTCCTAACTAGTTTACAGTCCTCCTTGATGTATATATGATGAGTGCAGACTGAGGGATGGATTCCCTTCATTTCCTTGTAGCTCCAAGCAAAGGCCTCCAAATGGCTGGTCAAGGGACTACATAGCCCCTTTTCCTGAGAGGGAGAGAGAGAGGAGCTTACCTTCAAGGTATTCTCAGGGCCAAACTCCACATACGTAACTCTGGGGTAGGTCGGATTAGTGGCACTTAGGTCCACTAAGGCATTGGCCTGGGTGTCTTCCACCAATTCTTCCAAGGATAGCTCACTAGGGGGAGGATTTTGGATTAAGTTTTCAATCAAATCATCCTCGGTTGGAGGACCTCCCTTGGTGGCCTCTACTATGCATAATGGTGTAGAGTAGACCTCATCCTCTTCTCCTTCTTCCAACCAGAGGGGTAATTCATGTTCTATCGAAGGTTGGGCAGGAGGGTATAGGACCAGTTGCTTGGACATAGGCCCATTTTTGATAGTCATGCTTCTGGCTCGACAGCTGATGTAAGCATCTGCAGTGGCGAGCCAAGGCCTTCCCAAAATGATGGGATAACCTGTGAGTTTTGCCTTAGGCTGGAGGACCAAAAAGTCTGCAGGGTATTCCCACGAGTCTACAGAAACCAAGACATCCTCCACAATCCCTTCGGGAGTCACGGTGGAGCGATCTGCCAATTGCAACACTGTCGAATTCTTTCTTAGGGAACTCTGAAGATTGAGCTTAAACATGGTGTCCCTGGTCATCACATTGATGGAAGCCCCTAAATCAATCAGAGTGTGGGGTATGATGGTGCCATTGATGTGGACATCAACTATAGGGCTCCTAGGGTCCAAATACTTCAGACATATTACTTGCCCCAACATGAGATCGGACAGTTGTCCTATGAGATTGATGGTTGAGGCGTCTTTCTTTCGCCTACTTGGGTGCCTGAAACACCTCTCTTTAATCAACTTGTTGTAAATTGGTACATCTTTGATGGCCTGGAGAAGTGGAATTTTCACACACAACTGCTTGAGTTCTCCCAGAAGCTCATCCTCCTCTGGGTTGGGCTGTGTGGTCGCTGTGAGTCGCTCAAGAAAGGGTGGAATGGCTTGGGGTTCACTTTCCTATTTCTCTTCCTCCTCTTCTAAGGGAGGAGGTTGGCATTCTGGAAGGACTTTCCCAGATCTCAGGTTGATCTCCTGGATCTCCACAACATAGGTAGGGCATGATCTCTCCCCAGTATATACCTGTTGGGCCTATTTGTTGTTGGGGTTCGGGTTCGGTTGAGCAGGCATATGGGGTTGTCTTGGAGGAGCAGGAGGTAATGGTTGGGGTTGAGTTGGTGGTGGAGGCAGAATGACGAGAGGAGTGTTGTATTGGGGCCTCCACCCCGGTTGAGGTGCATTCCCCTGAGGTTGTGGCTGCGCATGACAGTGAAACGAGTGAGAAGGAGGTTGAGTTTGGTATGGAGATGGATAAGACCATGGAGGAGGTGCGGACCAGGAAGGATGAACAGGGGGACCCCAAGAAGGCATATAGGCAGGTTGGTTGGGGTGGTAATAAGCTTGGGATGACCCTTGCATTCCCTGTTGATAAGGTCTGGGTCCATGAGGCCTCCTTTGGTTGAGGAAGTAGAGAGGTTCAGTAGCCACCTCGGTCCCTAGGTACATGGCTTTAAATCCAGGCAAAGTAGGGCATTGGTTGGTGGGATGGTCTTCCTCACACATGAAACATACCTCTACTGAGTGTAATGGGCACTCATTCTTGGTGTGCTTCCTTGTGCATCTAGGACAAAAAATGGCCAAGGCCCTCTCAGCCTCTTCTTTCTTCTGCTGAATTCGGAAGGTATCAAGTTGCATGGCAATGGTCTGTCTCATTTCGCTCTTAAGATCTTCCATCTGGTTAGCAAACTCATGCTTGGAGAGAGAGGTGCTAGATGAGAGATGACTCCCCCTCCCTCTCTTCCGGGCCACCCTAGAATGGTTTCTAAACACAACCTTTATGTCCTCATAAGGTAGTTGGTAGATATCTCCTCCAGCCAGTAGGTTAAGGGTGTCTAGAAGGTCTTCAGGGACTCCTCGGAGCAGAACCAACTTCAGAGATTCTGGGTCAAGTGTGCACCTGGCTCGTTTATAACTGAGTTGGAACCTTTCCTCATAGTCTTCCAAAGATTCATCACTGCCCATGGTCATCCGAAAGATTTCCCCCTTAGTTTCCTTGGACCTACAGTAGTCTCTATACTTGGTGTTGAAAGCTTGTTGCATTTGAGCCCAAGTGGTGATACTGTTTCTAGGTAACCCCATGAACCAGCGTAATGCTACATCCTTGAGGGTAGAGGGAAAGAGTTTCAGCTTTTTCTCGTCCTCAGCATAGTCATAGGTTCGACAAAGGACAACAAACTCAAACAAGAAGGTATCAGGGTCCTCAGAGGTCAGACCATGGAAATGAGGTAGTGCAGAGGGACTTATGTTTTTCATTTTCATGTCTCCATTCGTCTCTCGAATGGGAAAGGCACCCTCTATTCTCTCATCTTCTCTTCTATTGTTTCGGTTTTCAGCCATGGCTGCAGACGGAATGGTTTCTAACTCTTCTTCGGTTATAGGATCTTCGTATATCTCAGGAGGTTCACCTATAGGTTCTTCTGGCTCACTGTCACTAGAGAAAAGAGAAAGTTGATTAAGTGATGTGGTGGGCGTGTTGGGTAAGAATTTGCCGGTCTTATCTCTGTTCCTACGAGGCATGAAATGGAAAGACTTTTTCTTGCTTTTTGTAATTTTCCTTGTACCTGCAAAACTAAAATAGTTTGAATTGCAGCTAACTATCTTACTGAAAGGAAAATGCGGAATTGAAATGCTAATTTACGCTTGCAGAATTAAAATGCTAATCTATGAAAGTAGAATTGAAATTCTAATCCATGCTTTGCAGAATTGAAATTGCAGAATTTGAATGCTAATCTATGAAAGCAGGAAATGTCTATTCTACTTTTGCGGAAATGAAATTGTAGAATGGAAATGAAATAAACTACTTAGCAGAAGTTTGTAGTAGAAAATAGAAGAATAGCAACAATCACCAATACTCTGACGCTTCCCCGGCAACGACGCCAAAAAGATGGTGGGCTCCAGTATTACAGCAATAATGCTGCAACTGCTGGGACTCCCTTCTTTACTTTTATCAACCCGGTTGTTCGTAACAAACTTGGAAGCGACGGTGCTGTATGCACAAGTACTAGCTCTTGTCGCAACTGTCACTTGGTCAGCTGGCGCAAGTCCACTAGGGGAAGTTCTCAGAAGAAGCTTTTAAATGATGGATGAAATCTAACTCAAAGGGGAGCTAATCTACTTGCGAAAAGAAACTGAAAGCCAAAGAAAAATGCAAACCCTAGCAAACCCTAATTCTACCAACTAGTTCTACTGGTGCAAAAATGAGAATGAAAATGACTGAATGAGGTGCCATTGACTTCAAAAAAGGAAAATGCATATGCCTTAGACTACTTTTGTCCTAGAAAGTATCTTTTTGTATTTTTTTGATTAAGTGTCGATTTTCACATGCATATGCTTGAACTGTGCTTCACTGTGCAGGAGTGGATCAAGGAAGAGGAGTGCTTGGAAATGGTTGAAGAGGCTTAGAGGGGGTCTAAGGAGTCCCTAACACTCTTCCCCAGGGTCTCACAAGGTTTGGTTATCAGGAAAACTCACTTGTGAGCTTCTACAGGAAGTCTACAGGGGTTCTACAGCAAACTTCAGGATTTCTACAGGAAACTTCAGAATTTCTACAGGAAACTTCAGAACTTCTACAGGATGTTTGGAAGTCAGTTTTTAGGCGGTGGATGAGTGAGGGAAGGTGCATGGATGGGTCTAGAGGTAGGATAGGGGTATAACAACGGCCTAAGGACTGGTGGGTGGATCGGTGAAGAGGTGTAGCAGGCTGACTTGGCTTGAAGATGGCTAAGGCAATAATGAGCAAGGAGGTAAGGTTTCGTAGACACAAAGGATAGATGGGAAAAGGGTAGCTTAGCTACCAAACATAACAGGAGGCTTAGATGAAGGAAGAATATGCCCTGCACGGTGGGCCTTGATCAAATCAACGAAGACCTGCAAATGATCAAATCCTAAACTAGTCTATTCTATCCATCAATCAACATAAATGAGCAACAACTTTATTTGGGAAGAAAACCTTGTACACCATCTATGTAAAGAAACATTTCAGAGTCCAAACCCATGACTAATATCTGCAAATAAAACAAGCACACTAAAAGATTGCATAAACAAGCAAACTAGAGTTTTTTGTGAGGCAGCACTGTTTCCTCAATTTCAGCCCCAAATCCAATAAGGCCGAGGTGAAACCAGGAGTGTGGTTGTCTCTTTTTCTTAGAGATCTTGTTGTTATTATCCTACCAAAACATCTAAACCAAAGTCATTCACAAACATTGATCTATTCCAGCAACATAACGAAATCTACTTAATAGCAATGTTTTCAAATGCATAAAGAAAAAAACTGTGATATGTAAAGGAAAAGCAATAATACAGAAAGGAGGTCCTAGGCTCTTAGGTTGGGCCCAACCCTGAGAGCTTTGGCTCCTATGAAAAACTCAGATTTGATAGGAAACCAAACTGCTTCTCATTATCCAAAAAGAATCATAACAGACATGCCAAAAATGGCTACAAAGGAACAAAATAAAGCTGCAGCACTGAGGTGCAAAGTACACAATAGTTTCAAAAGTCCTTTTTATGAAGGCTGAGGCCTCAACATTTATAGGTAACAAGGGACCTAGCTGGCCTCCTCAATCTATGGAACTCGGCTGTCAAACTGTGAGTCAAAAAGTCCCTTTCTAAATGCTGATTGGCTGCCTTCTAGATTCGGTTTGGTGGTCTTTGGAGCTCAGAGTTGGAGGTGAAGATCCCGACGAAGGGTCATTGAATGTCATAGGCACTCCTCCTTCAAGTCCTCACTTTAGGCTTGGCTGCCTTATAGCTCATGATTGCTTTGACTTTGCTCCAATATATGTCAGAAACCTGAAATAGACACGTGTTAACCACCTAGGAAAAGTAACTTCCCTTATTCGTACCAAAGACACAAACATACTAAAAATAATGCATAAACTATAGAAAATGACGGATTTGAACAAGGGATGAACAATGAAAATTAGGCCAAATGAGCCCAAATTGTTACCAATTTTGGGGCTCATCAGTTATATTTTAAGGTCCCTATAAAGACATCAATCTTATGCTCCTCTAGAATATCGGTTACCCTAATATTGTATTTTTGGAAGACTTCAATGTCCTCCACCATTGAACCCTTTTGTTTGAGATTTATCAATTGGCTAAGAAGGTGTTGTTCTTTGTATATTCATAATGTGCTATAAAATCCTTCATAAAAATTGACTAGGTGACAAGTGGTTTATGAGAACAAAGGAATCTATACCATACAAACTGATTGGGTTCTAAATATAAAGATGTAATGTGTACCTTTTGTGAATGTTGTACATCATGTATATCAAAATATTGATCCATCTGTAGTATACAAGTTACTGGATCCTTGCCATCAAACTTCCTCATCTCTATATATGGAATGTGGTGGTTCTTAAGCCAACCATCGGAGTCTCTAAAATCATATTTTATATTCCTTTTGTCTTCATCATCTTTTTCATGGATTGCCTTGTCACCACTGGGACACATTTCTTCTAGAAAATTTGCAAAACCTTCCTTCAACCCCTCTATCTTGACATTAATCATTGCTTCCATGTATGATTTTAAACCATCATTCAAAACTCCCATGCCCCTTTTTATACCATATATCTTAAAATTCATCATGGCTTCCAATTCATTTTTTTTTACATTTTGCAAGAGCGAAATTTGTTGCATTTGGTGTCGCAATTTTGATATATCATGTTGCTTTTCTTCATCTTCTTCATGTGTCATAGTAGATATTGTGGGTTTCTTACTAGGTGTTTTCATTTTATTTCTTTGGGGAATCAATTAATGATAATTATGCTTCAATATTCCCTTTGAATCACTTCAAACTAAGTTTTCAAACAGAACTTATGCAAATTTAAAAACCACAAATTTTTTTTTTAATTTTTTTTTTTTTCACTTTGTAGGAGTTCGACATTGAATCTATTGTATCTATGTAATTTTAGATCTCGAAGGTCTAAAATTTTGGTTTGTGGTATCCATCTGAGTTCTTCTTCCAAATCTACAAGTTCAATCGAGATTGGATTCTCCAAGAAAGAGTTATGCATAATCTCCCAACCTGACTAGATTATAGAATTGTTCGTTAGAGTGAAATTGTATGAAGCTCCGCATGTCATTGTTTTGACCTTTGACCTTGAAAAATATACCCGAAAAAATACCATATGTCCTCTTTCTATCACTTTTTATGAAATTTTAATTCAATGCTCAAAGAGAAAGTTATGACAATTTCCCAAGGCTACCTGTTTGAGATCGAATTTTGGAGCATGCAAAAACCCTATCGTCCTTGGATCATATCTCCAAAAATATAGCTAGAGAAGATATTAAATTCGTGCACAAGGGTCACAAAGGTTTCAAGTCAAATAGGGTTTAATTTAAACTTCTAAATCTTTGTATAAAAAAATGTTATAGCTAAAACGCCACGATGACCTGTTTGAAGTAGTAAAACCCTAAAATCCAAAGCTCTAATACCAAATGTTATGCAACCAGCTCACAAATTAGAAGAAAAGATAAATCAAAGAATTCAAAATTAGTCTCTTTGAGGGGGAAACCATTACATTATACAAATGAACAATTCTTGGACCTTCTCATCCTTGGGAAAGTGTTTCCATGGATTTTGTTGGGGGATTGCCAAAATCTAGGAAAAGTCATGATTATTTGTATGTTGTTGTGGATAGGTTCAGTAAAATGTGTATTTTGATACCATGTAATAAGCAAGCTACAACTGAACAAACAACAAAATTGTTCTTTCAAAATGTATGGGTTCATTTTGGGTTACCCACTTCTATTGTATCTGATCAAGATTCTCAATTTGTTGGGATGTTTTGGTCAAATCTATGGGAGTTGATGGACACTAGGTTGAAGAAGAGAACAAAATTTCATCCACAAATAGATGGTCAGACAGAAGTGGTCAACAAGATAGTGATCCAGTTGCTCAGAGGTTATTGCAGCAAGCATCCCAAGCTTTGGGATGAGCATTTTTGTTATGTGCAACATGCTTACAACTGTGCCAAGCACTCTTCTACTTAGAGATCTCCTTTTGAGACTTGTTTTGGTTTTATACCAAAGTCTCCCTTGGATTTTGTCTTTGGTAAAGACAAAAAAGTTGATGGACATAGTAATCTGGACAAAGCAACCAAGTTCATTCAAAATATCCAAGAAATTCACTAGGCAGTACAGGAACAGCTGGAAAGAAGTCAAGCCAAGTACAAGGCAAGACATGACAAGCATTGAGTTGAGCATAGTTTTCAAGTTGGTGATCAAGTTTGGCTATACATCAACAAAGACAGAATGCGAGGTGAAGGTAAGAAGCTAAAACCAATAAGGTATGGACCTTTCAAGATACTTGATAAAATTGGTGAAAATGCTTTTTGCCTTGATTTTCCAGCTTATATGCAGATCTATTCAATCATAAATGCAAAAAACTGTATGAACCTTCATTGATTGAATATCCTGAAGAGAAAATTCAGTTGCCTTCTATTGGGGATTTTTTTCCTGAATATCTCAATGAGTTACAGGAGGACACAGTTCTAGACAGGAAGGTAAGAACTACATGTCAAGGGGATGTTGATTACCCGAGAGTGGGACTCAAAGGTTCAAATTCAAGCAAGGCATGATGGACAGAAATTGGACAAGTGAGAGAACTGTATCCCCACTTGATCGATGCCTAAAAGCAACTTTTGGTGGTCCAAAAGCTTTCCAGTGGGAAGGTGTGATCCAGAATGGATCTTAAACCCTCTAAAAATGTAAGTATTCATATATATTAAACTATCAGAAAACATAGATCACAGAGGAAAACACTAAGGAATGGAAAAAATCCAAAGGAAACTGGAATTGCAGCAGGAATGCACCAAATTTGTTGGATCCACAGGATCAACGGATCAGATCAAATAGCATTGGAGAAGCCAGCCGCACATCAAACCTCAGCCTCAAAGTAATTGCGATCAACGATGACATATAAATCATTGATCATGTGCACAGATCAATGATGGAGTGAGATTGAATTGCATCGCAATATCGTCGAAGGGAGGACTTACCACAGGCCAGGGACTCTTGTGGTATGCGATTGAGATTATCGCATCCCAATATCGCGTCACAGATAACCAGAAGGGGAAAGGACCCAGAACATCACGACAGGCGGACATGTAATATGCCAATATCCATGATCAACGATCGGTGGAATGGATTGGTGCAATAATGCAGAAGACCCGCAACCTCATGATATGTGATACTCCAATATCGGTGATTGGCGGTTGACGAAGGAAGGGGATCGTAGCCATATTAAAGAGTCACACCTTGCGACATGCAATAAAGGCCAGACTCGATAGGGATTATGGACGTGATTGGATATTATTTGAAGTTTGATAGAAAGTGTTATTGTCAAATTTTCTATGTTTTCTGTGTATTTTCCTTTGGAGACCAAAAATGCATTGTTTTAAAGATTTTGCTGGGGGAAGGCCAAACGACTAGTTCCATGTATTTCCACCAATATTTCATCCTGTTAGTAGCCTTGTTAGGGATGATTTTAGGGGCGAATGTTCGCCCTTTGGCGAAATTAAGGGGTTTTAAATTTTTAGTGGACGAATATTTTGTATCATAGTACATTTTTACAAATCACCTCAAATAGCCCACCTTATTTTAAGGAAGAGGGTAAGAAAGGTAAATTTAGCCCTTGAAATTCGAAGTTACAACCTTCCATTCGCCTATTTTCAAGAATAGGTTTTATTTAAGTGAATCCTATGAGTTAAAGGCCCAAATACCATCTTTATAAAAGAGGTATGGTAAATTAATAAAAATATAAATAAATGACAGGTATGGTAAATAAATAAAGCATAATTAATAAAAATATAAATAAATGAGTGGTATGATAAATAAATAAAGCATTTTTTATATTTACTCCATAAGTCACCTTATATACATACAAGGGTGTAAACAAATAAAAATATAAGTAAAGTGGAGGTATGGTAAATAAATAAAACGTCTTTTTATACTTACTCAAAAGGTATGGTAAATAAATAAATAAAACTAGACGCATGGTAAATAAATAAAACCTCTTTTTATATTTAGTCCATAACCCTCGTTCTATTTATGAAGCTCAAGAAAGAGATTTTATTTAAGTGAATCCTATGGGCCAAATACCATATTTTTAAAAGAGGTATGGTAAATTAATAAAAATATAAATAAGCGAGAGGTATGGTAAACAAATAAAACATTTTTTTATATTTACTCCATAAGTTACCTTGAATTTATGAATGGTATGGTAAATTAATAAAAATATAAATAAACGAGAGGTATGGTAAACAAATAAAACATTT
>APFE030001764.1:1503-15544 GCA_000404065.3 Pinus taeda | reverse complement strand
ATTTTTATTTATAGGGAAAAAATTAATATATTAAAGAGAAAAGTTAAAAAAGTTAGATTGTTATTGATTTGGTAATAATTTTTAATTTTCATAAGGTATTTAATAGTTTATGCTAAAAATAATTGATAAAGAGATAATATATATATGAGAGCAAAAGATAGTATAGTTTGTATTAATATTATATAGATTTTTTTAGGTGATTTTTGGTATGTTTGTTTATTTATTGATGTATTCCATCCAGTTAATTTTAATTAATGATTTACTGAATTCCAGCTCTATTATATGAGCTACAATTATAATTTGTGAGTGGAAGCTCTATTATATCATTTATACTTAGTGAGTTGTAGCTATATTTTGTGATTTTATTCTAAATTAATTGTAAGTTTTTAACTGTTATAACAATATCTTTTCCTCCTCTATCTCTCAACTAACCTTGTTCCAATACTAAAGACCTTTCTAAAAAAGGGTTTGTGTAAATAACTGGGCACTAAGTTTTCTTTAATATATAATATATATAATATCAAGGAAGGTTAGGCTTCATTGACTTAGTTATACTATCATGGACTTAGCAACAAGGTTGCTTTAGTACCTACACTCTTCCCCACACACACTAAATACTAAATTTCATGTTTTTAGTAACTATGATCTTTCTTTCCCACTCATACTGAAGTATTGAATTTCAATTGATGTGCATGCTTCAATTTTGAAAGTAACTATGATATTTCTTTCCCACTCACAACTTTTTTAATGTTGAGATTGTTTATCTTCTACCAAAAGAAGGTTAGTGCTCTATTAGAGGATATAAATGTCAAAACAAACATATTCCCTTTAAGAAAGCTAGCTGAAGCAATAAATTCTTATATCTATTAATCCAACCAAATACTTAGGTGTCAAAAAGAAATTACTAACCGCTGAAACAATGCAGCATAAATATTGACAGGAAAATAAGCAACAAAAGAAAATTAACAAACACATTCAAAATCCAATAAACAATTTCAGTTACAGAATAACAAATTGGATATCACAAAAAAAATGTAACAAAAAACACATGATTGTGTCACAAATTCACAAGAAATTAAGTGATGACATACATATTCATAAATCAACCAGAAATGACACCCCAAATAACTAAGCAGTAATTCAAACATTAAACACATAGCTTTTAGGCTATAAACACTATAACCAACAGAACATAAGGTCACTATTAATTGGATGAGACAAAAAGTACTAAAATAACATAGCCAATATTGAAGATGTATTTTACCATAAAATAAAAATCCTAAAATGCTATAACATCAATTCAAGCTATAAATCCTATAATAGAAAGTCAAGATAACTGACCAATAGAAAAAAAAATTATAAATTCCATTCCAAAAAGTGTCAAGATAACTCATAAACAGGAAAAGAGAAATAACAAATCCATTATAACACCTAAAACAATACCTTGACAACCAGGAAAACAGAAGGAACATGAAAAACAAATGCAATACTACAACAAAACCAATAATAATAATAATAAACAATTGGAAAATTTGTGGGCGCTGACAATTATGTTGCTGCAGACGGTAACAATCAAGAAAAGTGTGATAAAGCCATGCAAACAGAAAGAACATGAAGAACAAATGCAATACTACAACAAAGCCAATAATAATAAAAAAAGCAATTGGAAAATTTGTGGGCGCTGACAATTATGATGCTGCAGCCTGTAACAATCAAGAAAAGTGTGATAAAGCCATGCCCTTTTCTCATTTTCCACACGGAGAAGGTTGATAAAATGTGAATACAGATTTGAAAATATTTTGAAATTAAGATTTTAAAAATTTCCTAAAATCTACCATCAAAATAAAACCATACCAACAACTTTCCAATAAATATATACAAACAACTTTCGAATAAATAGAGACCTAAATCACATGCAACTAAATAGATCTATACAAACAACTTTCGAATAAATAGAAACCTAAATCACATGCAACTGGCGATTGACAAAAGCATTGAAATGCTGGTGACGATTGACAAAAAGATCGAGAAGGGACGGAGAGATGCAAAGGCTACAGTCACGGACATTCTATCCACGTACGTACAGAAGAGCGATGCTCAAGCTTTAAAAGGAAAGAAAAAATTACGCAATTATACCATGAACCATTTTTGAAAAAATAATCTTGAAAAAAAACTACGCGTAAAAATCCCTCATTTTTCAATGTTACTAGAAACTTATTCTCACATTCCATTGCTGCTGGGCATTTACGATTTCTTTGTAAGACCAAGCAAACTAATTCCTCATCATAAAATGTGTGCAATCGTTAAGCAAATAGTAAAAGCAATATTCAGCCAATGATATATGCAGAACAATGAACCAGAGATCATGAGACAAAACTTAACAGCCACTGCAGAGATAGCAATAGTTGCAAGAACCCATTCTTTACATGAGCAAAATATCCAAAGTAATCTCTCACATGAGATAAAAATATCTTAACAGGTATTTCACAGATAGCAATAGTTTCAAAAACCCATTCTGCAAATGAGCAAAGTATCCAGAGGTATCTGTCAGATGAGATAACAAAAACCTGACAGGAAAGCACAGATAGCAATAGTTCCAAAAACTCATTTTGTAAATGAGTAAAACATCCAGAAGAATCTCTCACATGAGATAACAATAAAGCATACCCGAAAGATCAATTCAACCATTGATCAATACCAAAATAGTACTTCAGCAAATACTTAAATCTAAAACCTGTAATCTATAAGAAAAAAAAAATGTTTCTAGGTATCTTGTGACTAAACAAGATTTGCTACTCATTAACAAGTGGAAATTTTAGAGACTTGGAGAATTGATGGCGAGTTCTCCAGCCCTTTATCGTAGTTATTCTGCTGATTGCATCACTTCGCATTTGCGATATGGGGAATGGGGGCATTCTCAATCTGTGCAATGGGAGGGTGGAAAAGGGGCATGTAAGGATTTGGTAATATGGAAGGCATATTTCCAGGGAACATTGGAGGCATATTTACATACGGGAATTCGCAAAATGGGAATACCATCCACCGGGGCATGCAGTATGTTGTCCCTGTGAACGGATCTACAACATATAGGGGTCCGTTTTGATCTCCGACTTCACCAACTGGGCCTAACGTCATTGGCTGATTTGGTAGCTGAGGAATAGCTGGGCCTAACGGCGTTGGCTGATTTGGCAGCTGAGGAATAGCTGGGCCTAACGGCGTTGGCTGATTTGGCAGCTGAGGAGTCGCTGGGCCTAACGGCGTTGGCTGATTTGGCAGCTGAGGAGTAGCTGGGCCTAACGGCGTTGGCTGATTTGGCAGCTGAGGAATACCAACGCGCTTCGCCTGTGGTCGATACAAACCGTCAGCGTTTTCTTTGCCAGTAGCTTCAATCCGATTCTGCTCCACCGCAGTGGACACAGTATTGTTCGAACTAACTGCATCCATTTGCTGGCTGATACCATTACTGTTATCGGATAATCTGTCTGGCATAAATGGAGTAGTAGATTTCCGTGTTTGTTTTACACGTTTTGGCAGACTTGATTCTCCAGACAGGATCATCTCGACGTTATAGTGTTTAATGTCAAAATTCGTTACTGCATTTCTTCCCCTATATTTTATATTGGCAATGTCGAATGCCCTCGCAGCGTCTTCTTCTGTATCTGTCAGAATTAAAATATACATAGCAATCATTTTCTGCAACATTTGAAAATCACAACCCTAAATGACAATATATTCAAGCCCACAAATAGATTAAAAAAATAATGAAAAACTTACCAAAACCTCCCAGATACATGTCCTTATTGTCAGCCACTCGTCCTATCCGTGCTTGCCATCTGCCTTTAACTCTTTGCAAGTAAAGAATGAAAGTCAGGATCAATATAAAATAACATGGAAATGAGGCATGAAGATAAGTATCAAACATTACATCCAATACAAATCGATTGCAGTAATTATGATTTTAGCTTTTCATGGTTTTCACAAATACCTGGTCACTCCACGGTACTTGGAGATCCCTCTAGCGAATGCGGCGCTTTGTCTGTAGCAAACAAACGACAAAAACAAAGCAAATGACTTTGAACCTGTCTGTAGCTCAAAATTATACAATGCAAACATTGAAAGGTTAATTATAGTAAAGATACGGCTACCTCCTTAGCATGTTTACAACTTCCTCCCTCGTACAATCTTCCATTTCTCTAATCTCCTTCTCATAATTGACAGGCTACAAAAAAATAAAAAAAATCTGGTTAATCACAGGTGCAACAGCTCTTATTCTATCTTATTCTTCAAAATATTGAGAGGAGCTTCTATAAAGAAAATTGAATAAAATTCAACAGGATGAAATGCAATAAGTCATACATGAAAATTTGTTTTTGCAGCTGAACCCCAGTACTTAAGAGCTGCAATATCATAAGATCTCGCTGCCTTCTTAGCCGAAGCATATCCACCTAGTATTACATATGGAATTATATAATTTCAGCGCCATGAAATGACAGTAAAACGAATGAAAATTTCCATTAATAGAGGACCTGAACTTGATTTTTCGATGTTTTACTGATAGAAAATAGAGAAAATAGTACTCACCCAAATAGACTGTAATATTGGATCCAAAACAGCAAAGCCGAAGCCGTACATGTGACAGGCAAACACGCAAACGCACAAATTTATTAGTATCAAAAACCACCAACTCTGGGTGTACGACACATAGATTACAGAAAAACTTCATTTGAAAAAATTGCACAAAACAATGAAAGCACAATATATCTAAAATGAAACCCTGAAAGTGAGTTAAAATATCGAGTTTGTGCCATGCATAGATTACAGAAAACCATCCTAGTAACCACAATAATATATCCAAAATGAAACGGTAAAAGATCGTCAAAATATCCAATTTGGACCACGTATAGATTACAGAAAAACTTCACTTGAAAAAATTACAGAAGGCCATCAATGTAAACACAATATATAACAGATTTCTGAAGAAAACGATTGAAAATATTGCACAAAGCAATTAATGTAAGCGCAATATATCTAAAGTCAAAACCCTAATAGCGACTAAGTTACAGAAAACTTCACAGTATATCTAAAATGAAGCTCTATAAAGGCGCCAAAATATCTCATTCAAAACTTTAGACTGAGTGAATTTCATAATAAAACATAAAATATCCAATTTGGACCACGTATAGATTACAGAAGAACTTCACTTGAAAAAATTACAGACAGCCATCAATGTAAAAACAATATATAATAGATTTCTGAAGAACAACGTTTGAAAATATTGCACAAAGCAATCAACGTAAGCGCAATATATCTCAAGTCAAAACCCTAATAGCGACTCAATTACAGAAAACTTCACAGTATATCTAAAATGAAACTCTAAAAAGGCGCCAAAATATCCATTTCAAAACATTAGACTAAGTGAATTTAATAATAAAACATAAAATATCCAATTTGGACCACGTATAAATTACAGAAAAGCTTCACTTGAAAAAACGGCAGAAAACCATCAAACTAAGCACAATATATCTAAAATGAAACCCTAAAATGCAGTCAAATTATCAAATTAAAAATCCACGATTCAGTAAATTTAATTAAAAAAAACTTGGGGTGTACCTTGTTTACCATTGCGCTTGGCACCTGGTTTTGGGAAGGTACCGTCCCATAGATGGGCTTCGTACCTGCCAGTCCATCTATGCCTGCAACGAGACCATTTAAAAAACATAAAGAATCAGCGAACCAGATCAATGAAAAAAACCATAAAGAAGCAACTTCACTGACGTAGAAAGTAACGAAACAAAACAAAAACCGAACGCCCCGAAATAAATTACCTTGTGACCCCGCGAAACGCATAAGTGGTATCCGACTGCACTTCCTCAGCAACATTTGATGGTTCTGAAATTTCAGCAGGTCCTGAAATTTCACCGGGTTCTGAAATTTCAACAGGTTCCGAAAATTCAGCGCTTCGCTTCCTGCTGTTTACAGAGTTCATTTCCATTTGAAGCGACAATGGCACTGCTAAACTAGTTGATACTGCAGCAGACTCCATTTTAGGGTTTTCTACCTCCGAACACCGCTGCAACGAAGCACTAAACCTAAAAAAATAATTATGAAAAATGTGAGAACTCTTCTTCGGTCTCACTCAATGAAGAATTTCCCCGTGAGACAGAGTTAGACAGAGAGCCGCAGAAACACTTGACGAGGAGAAGCAAACTATGCTTAGCCTTGTGAGGGGGAAATGGTCTTATATAGCCAGGTGCATTATGTGAGCGGGAGGTAACGCCTTGGAAGGTGCTTCCTTTTTACGCCAGTATCTTATATTTTGTTGTCCGACTCCGCCTAACTGGACCCTTTGTTAATGAGACCTAGCTTTCGGATTTTATCAAGTCGGTTAGTTTTCTCGGCTTTTGGGCACCTTGCGTTAATCTAACTAATCCCCGCTCTCATTAATTTATGTGCAAGCTGTCGTTTAGTTAGTTGATTTATTTGACCAGATCTTATAATTATCTATTAAATTTTTTGAAATAATAAAATTAAATATTAGATATCATACGGTAATTGTCTATAATGCGAATTTTTGAAAGCTTTTCTGGTTGGCTTTTTTGGTTAAAATCCGGCAGCAATTTATTGTAATCGCAAGTTTGATAGCACAATCAAAGTGTCTCAGGGGTCTTTCAGCGTGCTGAATCCAAATATGCAATTAAAAAGCCATTTTAACTGCAACAAATCAAGATTTAACCTCAATTTCTTTAGTCAGATTCCGTCACCGGAATCTCCAAAAAATCACATTATAGACAACTCCTATCATATGTATGTCCATACTATGCATTTTTAAAGCATTTATATCATCTATTAAATAAACCTATGCCTTATAAATAAATTTTAATTTTAATTAAAATTAGATTAATTAATAAAACTATGCCCGCCAAATAATTTTGAATTTCATTTTAATGTTAAAGAGGGACCATTTGAGTTTAAAATGAAAATCTTCGAACCACCTACACTCTTCCCAATGAGAAGAATCTCCAAAAAATCACATTATAGACAACTCCTATCATATGTATGTCCACACTATGCATTTTTAAAGCATTTATATCATCTATTAAATAAACCTATGCCTTATAAATAAATTTTAATTTTAATTAAAATAACTAATAATAAAACTATGCGCGCCCAAAAATTTTGAATTTATTTTAATGTTAAAAAGGGACCATTTGAGTTTAAAATGAAAATCTTGGAACCACCTACACTCTTCCCAATGTGAAGAATCTCCAAAAAATCACATTATAGACAACTCCTATCATATGTATGTCCACACTATGCATTTTTAAAGCATTTATATCATCTATTAAATAAACCTATCCCTTATAAATAAATTTTAATTTTAATTAAAATTAGACTAATTAATAAAACTATGCGCGCTAAATAATTTTGAATTTCATTTTAATGTTAAAGAGGGACCATTTGAGTTTAAAATGAAAATCTTCGAACCACCTACACTTTTCCCAATGAGAAGAATCTCCAAAAAATCACATTATAGACAACTCCTATCATATGTATGTCCACACTATGCATTTTTAAAGCATTTATATCATCTATTAAATAAACCTATCCCTTATAAATAAATTTTAATTTTAATTAAAATTAGACTAATTAATAAAACTATGCGCGCCAAATAATTTTGAATTTCATTTTGATGTTAAAGAGGGACCATTTGAGTTTAAAATGAAAATCTTCGAACCACCTAAACTCTTCCCAATGAGAAGAATCTCCAAAAAATCACATTATAGACAACTCATATCATATGTATGTCCACACTATGCATTTTTAAAGCATTTATATCATCTATTAAATAAACCTATCCCTTATAAATAAATTCTAATTTTAATTAAAATTAGACTAATTAATAAAACTATGCGCGCCAAATAATTTTGAATTTCATTTTAATGTTAAAGAGGGACCATTTGAGTTTAAAATGAAAATCTTGGAACCACCTACACTCTTCCCAATGAGAAGAATCTCCAAAAAATCACATTATAGACAACTCCTATCATATGTATGTCCACACTATGCATTTTTAAAGCATTTATATCATCTATTAAATAAACCTATCCCTTATAAATAAATTTTAATTTTAATTAAAATTAGACTAATTAATAAAACTATGCGCACCAAATAATTTTGAGTTTCATTTTGACGTTAAAGAGGGACCATTTGAGTTTAAAATGAAAATCTTCAAACCACCTACACTCTTCCCAATGAAAAATGACACTTTCATTAAGTTCAAGCCTATCTCGTTGATTTAATTGCAAGGTGAGACGATTTATGTAACTAATTCTTGTAATTATAATTATTTTACTAATATAATTTTATTGTTTTTTATAAAAATAATGAAATTATCTCGTTGATTTAATTGCAAGGTGAGACGATATGTAACTAATTCTTGTAATTATAATTATTTTACTAATATAATTTTATTGTTTTTTATAAAAATAATGAAATGATATCGTGAACTTTTTTATCAGTTTAGGTTTGAATGGAGGCAGGCTTGTAATTGGTATGGTATGTTGCTTTTCTCCTGTAAAGAGATTTAAATGTAAAAACAAAAATTTTATTATTTATTTTAAATAATAATTATATGTATAATATTTTTAATAATATTTTATTTTTTAATATTAATATATATAATTTTTAATAATATTTTACTATTTTTAATAAATTTATATGTTGATTTCTTTTTGAAATCATTTTCAATAACTAATTTTGTTTTATTTTTTTATGCTAGGTTTACTATAGCAATTTAAATTTTGGACAAGTGTCGTGGCTTGGCATTGTTGCAGAAGTAATAAGATCACAAATCTTTTAAGTGGTGTTATTTCTCAAACTATACTTAATGATAAGAACCTCCATCCACAAGAGACAACCCAAACCCTCATCCACAAGAGACAACCCAAGAGGGAAATAATATGAAAATCATTGTTATCAGATAAACACCTTACCCTTTTTAGTTTAGATCTGCTCTCAACCAATTGAAGGCAAGTATCATTGGTAGAATTTCTAAAGTTAAGCAATGCGGTACAAGGTGGGGTGAGAATAGGTTTAATAAAATGATACTTTTGGTATTATTTAGGATATAAAATAGGTGATGAAAGGAAATATATATCGGTCCCAAATCCATCAAAGGTAATGGATTCAAGGTAAATGAAAAGGAGCTCATGGGGTCGAGAAGAAACTTCCTTTTCAAAATTAGTCTATTTTATCGAAGGATTGGGAATAAGATATTAGAACCTAAGGGTAATAATTATCACTTATTTAGTGAACACTAATAATGAAGACTGAAGACCTATAATAAGTGGACCTTTAGGGATAAACTTTCACCAACATGGTGAACTACAACTTCATAAACATACATTATGCCCATCTCAATGTTCTTAAAATGCTCAAACAAAGCAAGGCATGAAATGATTATCAAATTAACAAAGGAAGAAGGAGAAGAGTTTTCCCAAAATGTCTTCCCTCCAAAGATATAATTTTCCTTTCATGGATTGATCTAGTTATCTTGTAGAGTACTTAGCATTCACATTTAGTATTTATGCACAAAATAAAAAACAAGAAGAAATATTCAAGAAATAGCAACAACATCTAGAAGGAAAGAAGACTTAGACATCCACGTGCTTCATGAAAGTTACGATAATTAACCTCCAATGAGAAGAAACTCCAAAAATTCAACCATAAGTACAAATGAGGAAAGGTTACTCTTTATATAGTGTCTACCTTAGCTTCCTTTAAAATAGGAAAATAATATCTACATGTGAAATCCTTAGATCAAGCCTTCTGAAGATTAGAGAATTATTTACTCCAACAAATTATTCAAAAATATATAATGTAATTAGGTGGTCAACCTATATCTGCAATTTCCAACCAAAATAAACCCAAGAAAGTGGGATGCCTTCATCAAAATGGGTAGAGGATGATCCATTAGTGAAACATATATCCTCCAAAGGCCTCTAGGTGGATAAATCCACCTCTAACTTTGTAATGTAGGAAATGAAAACTAACCATATCTCTTCTAAGGTCAATATTTATCTCTCTAAGGTGAAATATATTAATAAATGATCAGTAGAAGCCCTGAAGTTTGGATGAATCCCATAAAACTATGTAGAGTGGTCATATGTGAGGTTTGCAATGTGTAACACCCTTATTAAATCATGTCAAACCCCTTCCCGTGTAAGGAAAGCCCAAGAAGATATACATGAGCCACACAAAAGTTGTAGTAGATAAGTAAACAATACTCCAAGGTTCATGTACCATAAAATTATGTAGCACATGCCTCCAAATGTGTGAACAAGTCAAGCACTCTGAGACCTATGATATTCCATGTCATGAGAGGTATAGTCCATTAAGTATATACTGCAACTAATTAGGGTAACATGACGAGTATGTCAAGAGTTTTGAACTACTATTAGAGTTGTGAAGATGTAAAATATCATAATGAATTCAATTTAATCCTCAATTATCCCAAAATATTGTGGCACTCCATCAAGGGATCTGTACACAATCATGTACACTCATCTATCAAGCAATGGAGACCAAAGCATTGTATGATTAAATGTGATGCAACAATAAGCAAGCAATACCTCATCAAAACCTCTATAAAATCATAATAAATTTGATCAATGATTCATGGAATTATGTGAATACCCTATTCGTCCAAAATTATTTGAGAGTAAAATCACAATAATAGTGAATAAATTCTCTAGTATAAGTTTGATGCAAAATGAGGGGTCAAAACTGGTTCCAACTTAGAATTGTGCTCACCTAGGGTGCGCATAAGAACCTCAGTATCCAAACATATACCTAATAACAATGATATATATCATGAACAAAAAATGTGTTAAGATGTATCCACGTCAATGTCCCTAAATAACATACTTACCAATCCATTAGATTATTAGTTCAAAATTTGTGTTTGAAAAACAACACATATGATGTCAATTCCCATCACAACATAATATAAGGTATTATGTTAACATGTTCAACTTGTTCATGTTATTTTAAAACTTAAGGAATTTATTCTTTCTTCTAGGCTATTGCATCATTACAAAATGAGCATGTCGTGAGAGATCATAAGTTTAGTGCAACCATCTTAGCATTAATCAATACAATAATTTCTTCCCTTATGTTTCTCCATCACTTAAAACAAGGATACATCTAAAGTAAAGAAAATAAACATGGGAATATACATTAAAAGATGGTTGTAATGTAACACAAAACTATGTGCATGATCAAATTCATTCCAAAAAATTCTCACCATTACAGGTATCCTCTATAAAGGTCGGATAGGGTTGGTACACACATCATTACTACAATAAACCTCATCGTACAATCCAATGTTTTCTTGTACATCATCATCACTAATTCTCATAAGAAAGAAATACTTACAAGACTCAAAAATATAAATCAAAATGTCATGGCCATAAATCAATAATGATATACATGATAGATAAGACAAATTATAGCTTTAGAAAAAATATTAATGTTCATATAGGGCTTGTAATACTTGTCAAGAAATGTTTGCTAGACCATATAATATTTTACATCAAAAATAACATTCCCATCTAGAGATGCTTGCAAAATAGAAGAACAATATTGAAGCAAGGGTATATGGAATTTTATACATTTAGCACTATACTGTACCATAGAATTTCTAGTCACTCAACTACATCTCCTATATTAAAAAAATTCCACAGTTTCAAAATTTCAAATTTTTTAACATCCCACATCTACTCCTTTTGTTGAAAAATATATGCACAACCCATATGACACGGATAAAAGTACCACAACAAATTTTCCTTAGGGATGATAATACATATATGGACAAAAATATGCATAAATATCCTCAAAAGGATTTTAAAAAATATGCATCACAATAGGGATATTTTGCTAGAAATAACATGTAAAATTGATAAAATCTCATTCTTAATGTTAGCTTTCCCATGGGATTAAAAATCTATAATTTTCTCCATGAACACATCACTATACTCATCATAAATAAGATCTCCATAATGTTTCCAATAATCCCACTACATATAGTGATAAAAATACTGAAGGCTAATGTCCATAACTTTACAACTTAGGGTATTATGCTCTTCATTAGTTGGTGGGATAAATAACTTTTCCACTTCACCATTATTTAGGGAATTTATTCAATAGTATTTCTTTCAATATCATAAAAGGAAAGATAATAGAATTCAAAAGTTTGAGAGGGTTCAAATCTTACCAAACCCGTAACTCATCTAGAGGAGTGTCATACAAAAAGAGTTATTTTTGCGGACAAACCTAACCTCCCTAGGAGTCTAAGACTCTCTAGTGACAAACAAAACAAACAAGAGCAATCCTTCTCTAAACATACATTATCCTATGAGAAACCAAGTGTTGTTTGATCCTACCTCAAATCCAACGCTTGTTGTAGCAGTCCAGCCTTGCTGATCCAGATGAGCTCCTCCTTCACTTTAAGACCTGCGTACACTAACAGTCAAACGATTACATAACACCTGAATATTTCATAAAACAAAGCATATTCATCATATAGACCAAGGAGTACATGAAATAATTCATTAACAACAAATCATTGAGAAGAATGGACTTATTTGTATTAAGGAAACAAAAAAGGAACCATTACAACCTGAGCCTTGGTGTTGTGCAAGCTCCTCCCAGGGTCCAACAAGAGATTTCCTCTACTTTGACAAGCTCACCCACTCCCAATATGGCAACAAGAAAGGATGGTAATCTCTCCTCACAAGTTAACAATGGAAGTCCTAATTCCAGCAGCATTTACCCTTTGGAATGTTCAGCTTTCAACCTCCCCTCCTCTGGCCCAATGCCTGTATTTATAGTGTTCTAGAGGAAGTTATTCAGTTCCAACATCAATGGGATACTCCCTCTTTTGGATGGGGTAGCTCCTCTCTTGATGGGATAAGTTCCTCTATCATAGGCATGCATGAACCATCTGGAGGCGCTCAATACAAGTCAAACACTCTTCTAGAAGGCTCTAGAAGTGACCACAAGTAAATTTTTAATGAAACTCGCGCCTTTTGACCTTTACAGGGGTACGCACCCATCCTTTGGCTTACAGAGCGTAAAAGTACGCAGGTACAATGAGTTTGGGATGCGTACACGCAGGCAAGGTAGAGAGAACCTGCGTACCCAGAGATAAACATGATTTTTTATGACTTTCTCTCTTTTTTGAAGTTTGACATGGAGAGCAGAGGTATAAGGCTTGACAAGGAGGATAGTATGACTGTTGATGGAGCTATTAACTGCAGATAGTCATGGTGACAAATTTCAGTGTAACAGATTGCCCCCTAAAGTGCGAAGCCTGTAATAGATAAGGGTTTTATATCATCTAGGAAGGGTGAGTACTTTATCATTTCGAGGATTATCTCGTGGAGAGCCTGGTCAGAACCTGCAATTTTCAACACAAAATACATGTATAAGATTATATCATCGCTGAGGTAGGCATTCCCATACTCAGATCAAAACTTTAACTAACGGACTAACTACTCTAATACAGGAATGATTTCATAATACATCATAATCATAGACTCGTGTAGACACAGTATGGACACAACCATCTGTTTATAATTGGTCTACAACATAATGAATACAAAACTCCTCGCAGCCTGGATGGTGGAAACTAGATCCAGGGTCTTCATCTCTACTTCCCGAATCGGTACGATTCTAGCCATGCGAATAAATGGGTCGATGTCGAACATGGTAGAATCCACTTGATTACCAGTCAATGATATAAATTGTTAACAAGCGTGAGAGAGACCACCAGTAATGTCAATGGTTCTCAAAGTACCCAGCACAATCCATGAGATGTGAATGAATGAGTCGATGTCGAACATTTCATGAATCCTTCGATCGCAAGTCAATGATGAAAACTGACGTCGAAGGCGAGAAACCTGCCATTGATGCATGCAGACTCCAAGGTACTGACGATTTCTAAGTCAACTCTCTAGATAATGTGCTGATGTCGATAGAA
>APFE030001759.1:116224-138616 GCA_000404065.3 Pinus taeda | reverse complement strand
AAGTGAGAAACTTGCCATTGAGGCATGCAAGCTTCAAAGTACTGAAAGGGTTGTTCCTAAGTCAACTTCTTGGATAATGAGCTGATGTCGACAAGAAGTGACTCGTCATAGGAGGGCCTTAATTAATCCCACATCTACAACACGAAACGAAGCAAATGATTTTCTGGAGGTGAAAACGATATGATGATATAAGGTTCAGGAATGGCGGTCATGAAAAATGGAGAGTGAAGGTATTGCAGTGGATGAGGTGTTAGCTGGGTTGGTGAATTCTCTGAATGACTTCTCTTGAACATATCAGTGACACAAAAATGGATTGGTAGCGTTAACCCCAACAATGGATGGTACGGAGGACCAATAGTGATGTGACTGGTGAATGGAATAACCCAACCCGACTCAATCATGGTGATGGAGTGAAAGTGTCATGTTCAAGAGCGACTTGCTACCAATGAAGTTCTTCAATTTTTCTTCCCTTTTTCCCCAGTCATTGTTGACTAGTAGCTCTTTATTTTTGTTAAGCTTGAGGAGGATAACATATGCTTGTTTTATAATTTGCCCTTCGGGCAAACCTGTCTCTATGTTTTAGCGAGCCTAGCGACAGTGAAACTCGCTCTTGTCTGGATGGAAAAGTTTGTCTCTATTGTTTTAACGAGTTTAACGACAAAGATAACTCGGTCCTTTTCATGTTTAGAGAGTTTGAAAATGGGTGAAAAGGAAACTCCAGTAGTCCTTTTTCGTGGCATAATCCATTAAGTCCGAAAAAGTATAAAATAATACGAAAGGGATGACTTTTCGATAGTTTTAGCGAGCTGAAAAAGACAAGCGCTCGATCTTTTTGTGGAATGATCCCTTAGGTCCAAAAATATTAAAATTTGGAGGAGGGATGGCACTTCATCTTACTTTAACGAGCTGGAAAGGCCAGTAGCTCGACAATCTTTTCATATTTTACAAGTCTAAAAAGAGCTTAAAAGAGACTCGTTTTTTAGGAACGAGTGATGTTTTCGGGTAGCAACTGGTTCCAGGTAAGTTTGGAACTTCTCAAACACGGCAGTGTAAAGAGGGTGGCTAATAGAATCACTCATCGTAGCTGTTCCTCAAAAGCGTAAACAATCAAGTGGAAGCATATGATCGGCCAAAAGAATGGGGGTGACGATGAGAACACAACCAAGGCTCAAAAGGCTGATAGCAAGGAAATCATGAAGGTCATTTACCGAGGGTGGATTCATTTCTTAATGAGATTGAATATTTAGAAACTATGCTCAATGGCGGGTTTATTTTTTAAAGAGCTTGAACCTTGCGGTAACATTTCTCATCTTTGATTTCATGTTTACACAAGCTTAAAACGAAAAGCTATGCTTGTTATAAGTTTGCATGCCCCCAGCATAATGACGCAAATCGAGGTGCATGCCCCCCAATCTTCATTACATTCAATGTGGTGGTTGGAATGAAGGTTTACCTTCGAGATCTTTGAAAGACTTGACTTGGATTTTATGAGATCGTAATCAAAGACTCAATTTGGAAAGGGAGTTGTTTCATTTTTTAATGAGGTTGACACAATAAAAGAACTATCCTCATAACCCTTGTTTCATTTTGTAACGAGGTCGACACAAGATAAGAACCATCCTCGGTGACCCAAGGTATCAAAATGGTCAGAGTTCTTCTTAACCTTGATGATGTAGAAGATAACATATGACAGGTTTCCACTGTGGCCACTTCCGTCAGATTACTTGGAGGCGGGAGGACAAAAGTACCCATTAAGGAAGGGTCTTTTAGGAGACCTACTCCAACATTTTGAAGTGATTGAGAACTTCCATGGATCATTGGAATGCTTCCAGTAGCTTGCGAACTGTTGGGGAAAAAGGTTAGTTGGTCAACGATTGTTATTCTGCCTTGGAAGGGAAATGTAATCTTTCTAAAATATGTTGACATAACAGTAGCCATAGCATAAATCTAGGGCCTTCCCAATAAGATATTGTAGTCAAGGTTTCCATCGATGACCTTGACTTCAATTTCTACTATCTTGCCCCCTAGTTCAACTTACAAGTTACCTAATATCCCATACGACCTGTATGTTCTTCCATCGAACGCTTTTAATGTCGTTGATGATCGTGACAAGGGTGGTGAGCCTAAAGTTTTCCAGCAACTCATTGACATAATATAGGTAGATGCTCCCTCATTAATGATTATTCGATGAACAATTTTGTTGAGGGCTTTTACCTGTATAGGGAAAGCGAGTTGGGCCGGTAACTTAGGTTCATATCCTTTGTGGTTAAAAGCCACAAGATTGGAATTTGTTGGGTCAATCCCACCTATTGCTGATAATAAAGCTTGCTTTTGGGAGGGGCAATTCTGCAGTACTTCAAGTGTTGACATAGCAGATGGCGATTGAGCCAAATCCTCTACAATATTATAATTCTATGCTACTCGAGCACGAGGATTAAATGTCGATTTATGTATTACTCCCTTTGGCGGCTTTATAGTTAGTTCAGGAATGATGGGTGGCACAACTTCTGACGAAGTTGTTGTTGAACTACTAGGTTGATCTGTAGCCTTGTTGTTGTTCAACATATGTGGGTTCCCATAATATTTATTCCTTGTCAATATCAAAGCATCATTTTGCTATTTCGAAATGGACAACATAAGAACTTGGGATGGGGAACCATGATCGATAGCAACGAGATTGGTTTCTGGGTTTTGAAACAGATCAGTCAATACTGTCAAGGTACTTAAAGTCTTCAAAAACTCCGTGACCTCAGCTTGATGTGGATAATATCTCGTATAATGGTCCTAATCACATATGAAACATGGTTGATTAGGTTTGTTTCATCTAGTAGGGTTTCCGGAAGGTTTCTTAGGAGTCGAATCTTCCTGTTTCTTCTTTTTGTTTTTCCCTTTCTTCTTGCCTCCTGGTTGCTTCGGTTCTTTGCCTTTGTTGGATGACACAACATTAACCTCTGAGGCAAGAAGTTTATCATTTGATTTTTTACTAGAAACTGCAAGGGCCTTACAAGATGTACCCTTTGCAGTTTGCATACTTGAGGTGCCAATCATGCCATTGCCGACATGAGTGTCCCTATTTGATTTAGGAGGGGGAGGAATGGAAAATTCTAGTCTAGGAGCATCAGGAATTTTTTCATAGAGCGTTCCAGACTGAGTATAGATCAAGTCTAGATATTGTGCACAAGAAATGACTTGCTCTTCAGTGAAAAGTCCTCCCTTGGCCACATCTTCTGTAATAGAAGGTAACAACGAATTAATAAACCATTAAGCTAGAAGCTAATCAGGAACATATGTTTTTACCATTTGACGATGACATCGCCACTCATGAATATGATCAGATATGTGAGTGGATGTTGTCTGTTTAAAATTAGTAAGGAGCTCCATTCCTGTTTCGTACCTTATGGGTAACTAAAAGTGGGTTAAAATGGTAGTGGCAAGGGTGATGAAATTATCGAATGAAGCTCTAGGCAATTCGATGTACCATTTCACTGCCAGATCAGTTAGTGTTCGCTGAAAAAGGCGAAGCCTAATTGAATCATCATTGAGGGTGTTGGATGAACACCACAAAATGAAAGGTTATTACGTGTTTCGATGGATCTTCACCTAGATTTCCATTGAATTTAGGAATATCTGAGGGAAGTTTATGAGGAATCGTTGGCCACCAAGGGGCATAAGCAATTGGATCATTTGTTAGCTGGTTCAGATCTGGTAATTCTAAAGTTGCTACAAAAGGAAACTATTGATTCAAGTTTGGCGAAGCATACCCAAGATAAGATGGGATTGCCTGAGCAGTAGGTCTTTGCATACCAGTATAATGTATCTGATGCTGATAATTTTGATAAGGTTAATGGGCATAACCATTATAATATGATTTTTGGTAACCGTTTTGAAAATACGGTTTCCCATTACCTACAAAGCTTTGTTGCTCAAGTTCTCGGTAAGCTTGATGGAATTGTGGTTCCTGATATTGTACCAGCCATGGTTGTTGGACCATTTGTTGTTGTCCAATATTGGATATTTGACCAAGATGAGGGTTGATAGTACCCGTTTGAGCCTGAGTCGCTCCAATTAAGGAGGCACTAATCTGAGGTCGTGATTGAGCCATGGAGACAAGAGGCTATTGTATTACGACCTGAGAGACTTGAGGTTGGCATACAACAGGCAGCGCTTGTACTTGCGACACCGTCACAATAGCAGGTGTAGTGGGAATGTTCGGCACATGTTTTTTCGGTTGCATTGAATATACAACTCTTGGCTGTTGAGGCAGTATTGGTACCCAACCACTAGATGCAATTCCAGTTTGACCCGAATTTTGTTGTGAACTCTCATATAGTTTTTCTCCTTGAGAGAACAATGAAAAGGCATACTGCCCCCCATATGGCGACAATCCAGTGTGCAAAGGATAAATTGGTCTTTGGAGACTGGACTGCCCAAATGGATACTAATGTGAAGGATCAATTTGCTAAATCTCAACATAAGAAATTCCAGATAATATTCCGGATGAACAAATAGGAACAGACCACGTTGTCAAAACAGTCCCTGGGTGGACTCCATCTAGTGGTTGAGAACTAGTAGGGACAAATGGTATACCAGCGAACATTGTCGGAGTAGCAGCAAGAGGCTCCGCTGCTGCTGTATTAGATGACATAGTCCTAGATTTTGATGGTTGTTCAGACATATTTAGTTTATCCAAAATATTTCCTAGCGATTCGACAAGAACTTGCGATGAAGGGTGATTAAAAGAACTAACCTCTGTAGTAGAAGGATATAGGTGGATCCCAGTTCCAAAATGCAATGGGTACTGGATGGAAGATCCTCTACACTCTCTTCTATAGTAATTAGTCCAGGTGGAAGAGGTAGACCATCAGGTCCGTAAAATATTTTCGGTGCTGAAGAAGGTATAGTTTCTGCAACGACAGATACTGGAGGGGTGACACCTTCTGAATCAGCCCTAGATGGAGCTGGTTTAGGGATAGAAGTGTTTACCATTACACTAGGATCAATTCTAATGTCCTCTTGTAACTACGGAACTTCTTCTGTAAAGGTAGATGTACCAGGAATAATCCGAGTAACTGGAGTCTCTGATGATGTTGAAACATAAGTTTCAAATAAACCAGGAGATTTCGACCTAGTTAAACGAGACTGTTTTGCCCATAATGGTTTCATTTCCAGAGTCAAAGACGGTTGACTCATGAGTCTCTGTGAACGACAGGGTTTTAATTGACTTTCTTCCATGATTTCGGATTACTTGATCAACTCAAAATTAAAAAGGGGAAAATGTTATTCCGAATTAAATGAAATTTATGACGCTTTGACACAAATTGATTTTTCAAGTTTTAAGAGTCGAGAAAAAGCTAAAGGTGACTATAGTCGCCTTCGATTTTTAATGAGCCTGAAGTGACAAGTGCTCAGATGGACCTTTTCTTTTAAGGAGTCGAAAAGGAACGAAAGTGACTACTCTGGAAATCTATACAGAGGGATTACCAAACCAATCGCAAAACTGCAATATACACCTTGGTGGTAAATTAAAGAGAAATTACCAAGGACTTTATGTACGGTAGTCAATCTTCTGGAATGTTGTGTTCAATGCATTGTAATTGATAGGGCGTCAGACACGGCTTCCTAAGGATAAAAGCTATCAGCCTATTGTGGTCTCCCAAAATATACTCGATGGTACAGGGAGCACAAGTCCGTATTGGCACTTGTCGTATCAAAGAGGAGGAATCACCCAACCTTCGATGAAAACGATAGTTACCAGGTTTTACGACACTGGAATATGTCTCTAGCCTAGACTTCTAGATGTTGTGCGTTAGGTTCCAAAGCGTTTTTATGTTCATTGAGGTTTATTTTAGAGTTGATGTTTCTTAGAAGTTTGTCTTTCAAGGTTCACCGCGTGATGTAGATGTAAAATTCCTAAATATGCAATCTAAAATGATAAACAGGCATTTGTTTTCTCTTAGCAATGAAAATCATAGCTACTAAGGAAAGAAAAGTACGATTCTTTCAACATAGAGCAGAGAGCACACACTAAATGCACTTTTCCTAAATCATTTTCAGCATGCAGTTTAAATGCAAATGCACATGCATGTATTTGTTTTTCCGCTTCCTTAATGTGAGAATGCCAAAAAGGAAAACTAAGTATAGATCTAAACTATTTTCTTCAAAGCGACACTTCAACAATTTATTTTCAAAATGAAAGGAAGACTAAAACGACACTTTCAATTTCGAATGGGAAACTGCTTTTGACACTTCAAATATTGACAATTCAAATCAAATACAATGACAAAAGTACAATCAACTATCTAGAAGAGGAAGACTTTACGACACTCTTCTTCTTGACTCAAAACAATAATTATGACACTTTTGAATAAAAAGATGGCAATTCGATTAAGCTACTCTTGACAAAGGAGGATTGTAAATGATGAAAAATACATGAAAACATTTACAATTCCTGAGAAATGGAGGCTGAATAATGTAAAGGAAGAAGGCTTCAACAATGATATACTGATCATAAGCAGCAAAACTATTGAATAGAGTTGAAATCAAGGAAGAAAAAACCAAATTCTAGAGAGAGAAATAATATCATTCAATCATCGCACTTGTCCTTAAGGGAAACAGGGATGCATCTCACCTGCAACACACGGGAGGTGCGACGCATCCAGGCCACCAGTTACAAACAGTACGATGGACTAGGGAACGAAACTGAGCTTGGTTTTTTCTCAAAATTTGCAGCTAAGTTCAGTGATTTAGGCTGAGCTATGATAGACAATAAACACTAAGTATAGGGGTATGATCTTATGAGGTTATTGAGCTACCACAAAGGTACTTACCATGTTTGCAATTCAGATGTTGAGTTCATAAACCAACCCAGAGATTGACTGAAGCAACGTTGATTTACTTTGCAGTTGCATAGCAAAAGCAGTTCGAAGGCTAGTTGGATTAACTTCAGGCTTCGTCTATAGTTTATAAAGCAAACAATAGTGACAAACAACAAACTATTCGCTCCCCAGCGGATTCACCATTTTGTTTCTGGGAAAACTAGTGTCTATTTGATCTACTATTCCCACTAAGACGGGTAGATATCTTAGAAACAAACAATTGAAAGTGAATTGTGTTTTCCTTTATGTATGATAGATAAGAGAGAAGCAGAGAGCACCGACCTTAATCTTTTGCTTGGCTCCTTGCTTGTTTCCTCTCTCATTTGATAGAGCTTGTCACACCTTTCTCACTTGTCCTGCTTTAAATAACAATTGTAGAGGCAAAGCAACAAAACACCATCAAAGCATGAGATCTATAATACCAAAAACAATGTAGAATCAAAAGTACATTAATCATACAATTGCATTCACAAATACAAGAATCACAAATACACAAGTATATGGAGGAAAACTCAAGTAACTTTATTGATAGTAGAAGTAGAAGAGAGGATTACAACCCAACTGTCTGATCCAGCATCATCCTCCCAGCATGAAAGCCCTCTTCACCTCATGAAAAGCAAGATCACCCAATAATACAATGTCTCAAAGAGAAACCAACAATACTTCCTTACAAATTACAAAATTCTAGCCTCTGGATCTCTGTGATGAGGGATCCATTTATAGATATTTGCAGAGGGGTGAGTCAGCTTCTAGGTTTTTGTTTAGTGTCATTTCACTGATATTTCTTGGTTCCACTTGGAGATTTCATGATCTCTTACTCATCCCTAGGTGAATTAAGAGAGGCAAGTGTCATATGAGAATTTTCTAGAAGATTCTCTGGGTTTCCACTTAGCAAACTATCTTTTCCATTTGTCTACTCTTGCCCATCGCACCCCACAGAAGGCTCTTTTAGTATGCATCACACCTGGCCAATGTAGCAGCTAGTATGCATCACACCCTAAGCATGGAGCAGTCTGTATGGGTCAGTTTTGGCCAGTTCTGAGTAGTTTTTCAGGTGGAACTTTTGGGAAATGATGTAATCAGTTGACCATGATCCTTTAGGGTATGAAACAACACTTATAGGGGTTTAAGAGCCCTTGGTTTATCGACATATGTGATTGGGGTTGCAGTGCCCAAATATGTCTATAACACTGAGGCAAAGCAATGGTGCACAATCTAAGGAGGAAACAACCAAATGATTTTCACTACTTTGATGAAAAAGGGTGGTATCATAGCAAAGTCACACTGTTCTTAGCTCCAAGTCTGGGAAAACTGAGGCAGATTCTTCAAACTCGCCGATGTTTACACATGATAGATGCAAAAGAATAGTCATGGAAGACAATGTGGGCCTTTACAATAGGTTTAGGCTTAGGCGAGTTTACACAACCATCACCCATTAATACAGTGCCAACATTATCTGATCCCAAATTTAGGGTAATGCCTACTGTACCATTGAATGCCAGATGGTGTTTGACTAGAAATGGAGATCACCAAACATTTGTACTACTTCGGGGAGAGTAGACTGATAGAACTTTGATACTTGAGTTGTAGGAATATCTGATTGAAGTCTAATGCAACAGTGCAATTTTGGTATCCAAAAGCAAGATGTTAGGGGAAGGAGGAAGCTTGCACCAACAATTACAGAGGTTGTGCACTAAGTATGATGCACTAGATAAGGCAATCCATATAGATACAAAGTTTTCATTGGAAATCACTGCATGAAGAGCGTGGTCTGGTGAATGTTGCAAGTGATTTTGTTCATATATCACACAATTTCTATTGACTACGTAATCTTCTGGGGTGTGTATCATGACATACTGAACTGCAACATCCTAACTTGCTCCTTGATCCCAGAGTTTAGATTGAGGACATAGAGACCAAAAGGCTTGCACTGCCCTATCCTCCAAATATGTGCACTCATGAACTGGAGCCAATAGAACTAAGGGACCAAGAAATGATGAGCATAATAACAAGAGTGAAAAAGCTATCCAAGTGGGATGAGTGGGTCCAAAACCTGAATCCTTCCAATTTTATTTTTGAGCTGCGTAGGTTCAAAAAGTGATTTGTGGGAAAATAAAATGGTATTCATACTGGGATACCAAAAGCCGCCAATATAGATGTGATAAGTATTGGGTTCCCAGATTTTGCTGCCTTACTGATAAGGAACGCGATAGAATATGGCTCGAGAAAGAGAAGGCTTGATAGAATCAAGGAAATACTTAAATGCAATCCAACGCCCGATTGAACAAATAATAGGTTAAGATCATTTTGTTCATTAAAGAAAACCTTCTTCCAAAGAGGTTTGCCTAGTGTAGCCTTCATTTTGTGCCTAAATGTTGTTATTTACTAATTGCGGAGATAGCTCATCAATACTCAGGTTTCATATATCATGAGAGTTTTTTGGACTGCACATTTTTTTTTACATTACATACAAAGGGAGGGTGAGCTGAGGGATGATAGCGGTGTGCTTTGTCTGTGGTGAAAACTTAGCTATTATGACCGTTCACGTTATACGCTATCTGACCTCCTTCATGCAAGGATTTTCAGGGACCACAGTGAAAGACGAGGCAACACTCAACTAGGTGGGACCCTTGCTGAACTGAACAGACCAATAATATGTGCAACCATTTCTATCCCTTGTCTCCTGTATCTACACATGCCAACTCAATTCTGATAGTAGCATGATCTGGGAATTTATAGGTCTGACCCGAATTGAGTAAGGTGACCACTTCACGGTATTGTGCCAATTCTAGTTTTAAACTACCAACCACATACTTGTTTCATAGATTTCAATTCAGCGGCAGATCCGACACGAGTATATATTTAATCTTATTCACTTCTGCATGTTATTTCAAGAGGAGAGAGAAGTGGTTCTTAAATTAAATGAATTATAAATTGATGATTACGAAGTTCCTTATATGCCGTGTCTGCATGAATCACAAGTGTCTTATGCATTGTAGTTGTCAAGCAACACAAATTCCAATTTTTATTATAACAAGTATGCTCTTATTGCATCTTCATTTTTGTGGCTAGTTTGTTCAGGGTGAGGTAGCAGTGTACGCAACATTGAATCGACGAAGGTACAAATTGGTAGAGCTACCAATGAAATTCAAACTCATGCAATAATAACAACCATGGACATATTCTTCCCTAATGCAAAGGGTTTTTCATAAAGTATTTGAAGGCTTGATGATCTGTAAAGAAAAAAAAAGGGTTAGCTAATAATTAATGGCTAAACTTTTGCAAAGCGAAGATCACACAAAGTCCTCGTTCCGTGGTCGACTAGTTCTATTTGGCTTTAATCCTGCCCTGTGAGCTGTTGGAACAATTGAGGCCACCAACAGGAAGGAAGAATGAAGGTATTGCTCAAATGCATGACACATCTCATATTATAGAATAGAGCACAATGCGCTTTTGTTTGAGAGTGGGCTTTCACTTGAGCACCTTCAAGACAGTGAGCAGTACCGAGTGCACATTGTTTCATGAGTGAAGGGAAAACATGAGGATATGGGAATAATTCAGTGAGACAAGAGGAGGCATCCAGGAGCATAGGCATCATAGATGGCATCAACCATGGATCCTCCTCAATGGGCAGCAGGTTCCTCTCAGAGCATCTTGGTTTAGCAGCAACAACAACTGCTCCTTGTTCTTCAGATCCATGATCAGGTTAATCATTACTTCTCATCTTAGAAAAAGTTTTTATTTTGGTTTCTTTTTTTCATCTGATTAAATAATGTCAAATAATGGTGTGTTTCGCAGAGAGGATGTCCTGTGGAAAGTGGGAAGGCATACATGGCAGCATGGATGCCTTGGACAACAACATATCGATAGCTTTCACACAAGGGTTCATGAGGAAGGCTCGAACCCTGAACCACACCTTTCAATCTCTTCCCGATAATTAATAGGTGAGCCCTCCCAACAAACAACATCCCTGAACCGCTCCCTTAAATCTCTTCTTGATAATTAACAGGTGATCCCTCCAAGCAAACAAAAGCCATCCGTGTTCGACCAACTCTAGCTTTGTTCCTCCCTCTGCATGAAGACCATCTGCCTTCAGCTAGAAATAAGTACTTAATATACAACCTGGAGGAAGTTAATGTTAATATATAGTTTGGTTCCTCTGGTAAGTTCTCTCCTTATTGCAGTGAATTTGAACTTTATTGTAGCTGTTTAAGAGAATTAAGAGAAACATTGATAATGAAGAGTAGAGAGAAATATTGTTAATGCAGAGTAAAGAGGAGGTGAAATACACCTAGTTTACACTTAAACAAAACGTTGCCACATGTTACATTCCCAAAAAAGTCATGGCAAGCATAGATGTTGTGGCAGGTGTAGATGTAACGATGGTAAATGCTATGGCATGCGTACATGTAATGGTGGTACATGTTGTGGCAGACATGACATTGCTGTTGTAGCAGTGGTGCATGTTGTGGAAGGCATACAATATAGTTTAGCAGTGGATAATAGAGTTGGTTTAAGATAAAATGTTTGAGATTTAATGTTAATATTAATTCATTTCATTTCAAATGGTTGTTTAATATTTATTTTTACCCTAATCTTGGGCCTCATATGCCTCGGTATGAGGACAAATAAGACGATGAAAATTGAAACTGAAATTTCATTGGTTGTAAAAAGCTTGACACAAAAAAACATTAAGTTATAAGTCATACAAGGTCACACAATGTAATGTTAAAAGGACCATTTCAATTACTATAGTTCCATGCCATTGCCAGATGGTAGGGACTAATAAGAGAGGCACATTATTTTCCTAGTGAGACAAGGACAATAATTTTAATGACTAAATATCAGATGTCAAGATTAGAACTTAGCATATAATGTTGAGATAAGATTAGTCACTGAAGACTAAGGATAGAAGACGAGAGTTTATGGTTTGATTTCATATCATCTTTATAAAAGAACTAACTTTTTGTGAAACCCTTTATGCGTTCAATAAGGGGTAAAATGGAAATTTTGTCCTAGCTTTATATGAACAATATTTAAAGTCAAATTGAAAGATATAGTGGTTAAAAATCCAAATATTGGAACTAAGAATAATGGTATTTTAATATGGCACTAGTATAAACCATAAACCAAAGAGTATTGTGGGAAAAGATAAGGATAAATTGTTCAATAATCAAACTAATATCATGACATTACATCATAGACTTGTGGAGTACTATTTGATTATATGAAATTTTAGTCTACAAGATTTTTATTTATTTATTTATTTTTATTTAGTTTTAATATATTTTTAAATTTTATTATTTATTTGTTTATTATTTATTTGTTTTATTTTTTGGGTTCGTAACCATGTGTGTATCATATATTTAGCTTACAAACACTGTGTTAATTGAGGAATGACAGATGATAATAATAGAAAGACTTCTGTTGGATCATCTAAAGGGGGTAGACAACATGCTTTTGAATAGGGAATAATGAATGGAGAAATTGAAAACCAAAATAACCATGAACGTGAGACTTTACAAGTGTTCCATAGACCAAAATCATATTTAGACAATGTAAAATCTAATCAGGAGCAGCTGTCTAAGGCAAGGGATGAACAAAAAGACATAAATGGGTACATACTCAAGAGATTAGAGGAAAAAAAGACAATATGAAAGTTGAAATAACTCATAAGAAAAGGGTTTAGAAGTGAGTCTCCAGATAAACTGAACATACAAATTCTAATGAGAGTCAAACATCCAAGTTTAATGATGACCGAGAAGAACAAAAGTCAAGGAGCAGTGCTTCTATGGCTAAGAAGAAAATAATTGTATCTCACTTATAGGGTGAATTTAAAAATATCATACCTCTGAATTTTAACGAAGAATTTGAAGACGGTGTTATGTAGCCAAATAAAAAATAGATAGATCAACGACTTAAAAATTATCCTGTTCGATGGGGAAACCTCCTTTACATTACATAAATGAACAATTCTTGGATGATTCAAATGACAAAACCTCCTTTCTATATATAGGAGTGTAAGGGGTCACAATATAATTAGAGTCGACATAACAATAATAATGTAAGGGCACAACAATAACAATAGTGGGCTTCTATGGGGCACAATAATAATAATATGGGGACTACATGGGCACAACAATAACAATAAGGGGCTACAATGATAATAACAATAAGGGAATACACTAGTATTATAGGGACCTAACATGCCGCTCTCCTTCAAAAAAGTGTTGTCCTCAATGCTTGAGTAGTTCTAGATGATTTTGTATAAAATTCTCGTCCACCCATGTGGAATCTTCAATGGGTAAGTTCTTCCACTTGATGAGATACTCTGAAATTAATCAATTTCGTAGCTGTCGAGTTCTTGTTTCCGTGACCACTTCAGGTTCAAATATGATTTTTTATTTCCTTGTCAAGTTCTGGCAATATTGTTTGAACTAGGAACTTGTCACCTATAACCTTATTTAAGCATGAAACATGGAAAACTGGGTGCACTTGGGAAGATGCATGAAACTTCAATTTGTATGCCATAGTACAAATCTTTTGCAACAACTTGTAAGGACCATAATACTTTGGTAATATTTTATTATCCTTCTTAGCTTGATTGAGGGACATTTGTTTTTATGGTTGTAGTTGTAAAAATACTCAGTCATCTACATCAAAACTTCTTTCGTTGCGATGTTGATCTGCCTGTTGTTTCATTCTATTCTGCATCAAAGTGAGGTTATCCTTTACGAGTTGGAGAACTTGTTGTTGATGCTCAATGTGATTTTCCACAACTTGAACCTTAGAGTGATTTTCCAAGACTTTTTGGAGATCTGGAGATATAGATGATTTCGATGTTCGAACCTCTAGTGAACATAACTGTGCAATTACAACCCATTGTTCTTTCTTTAGAATATTTTTCACGCCATTAGAGCTACTTATCTTTCTTGGTTTCCTTGGGATACCCATTAATTCAACTTCCTTTCCTTCCAAAAAAAAAAATCAAAAAATTCTCTTGAAAATTAAAATCTATCGTACCCAAAGATTGTAACCATTGGACTCCTAGTACAACATCAACACCACCCATTGGAATGGAAAGCATTAGAATATTCAATACATATTCTCTCATGGATATGTTGATATTATGGCACTTTCTAGAGCAATTTATGGTTCCTCAATTTGCAACCATAATTTGACACTTTAGTGCTCGATATAGGGAGAAATTCAATTCCTTATCTATCTTACAATTAATAAAATTATGGGTACTACCCAAATCAATCAACACTATTACCTTTTTCTTCTTGATATGTCCATCTATATTGAGAGTTTAAAGAGTGGTAATTTCTACCAATGCATTACAAGATATGGTCAGATTCATTTATTCATTCTCTAGGGTTGGTTCCTGGTGTATATCCTCTTCTTTTGACATTTCTTGTTCCTTTTCTTCCTCCTCTTCACAATCTATGTAGATTAATTTATTCTCAGCACACTTATGACCTTTAGTGTATTTTCTATCACAACTGTAGCAAAGCCGTTTTGCTCTTTTTTCTTCCAATTATTGTGGCGTCACCCTTGTAGGTTGTGGAAGGCTAGGGGCAACAACACTTACATGTTTATAGTTTTGAGTGATAGGCTTCCTTGTTGTGATAATTTTCTATTCAATTTTTCTTGCCAACCTAAATTCCTTCTCTAATGAATCAAGTGCCCTAAGGCGAACCTCATTGTTGAACTCCATAATTGCTTCTTTTTGACAACCCCTTTTCACTCTAATCCTTCCTTTTTAATCTTCATAACTACAATTTGGGTATTCATTTATAAGGTTGAAAGCATAGCAGGTACACAATCATATTATATTTCATAAATGTCAATTGTCTTTATTATTTAACTTAATATCTACTTGAGCTACCGAATTTCAGTGATTCTGTAGCTAGGTCCAAGGTTCGATAGATTGTGAAGCCTCAACGAGGAAACATGGCACATGGGTAGTTGACAATTAAATACAAAAATGATTTGTTCCTATTTACAGAAGTTGGATCAATAAAGAAGACATTCTATCAGTTCGGTCAAAGGATGAGTCAACCTTCATGAAACGAGAATCAAGCGAGCGAGATGCAAATTTTCTTCCTCATGATTTTTTGCGTTGATAGCAAATCATGAGAAAGATTATGATATATTATCTCTTCAGTTAATTATAGCTAATTTCAATTAGCATAGGCATAAAGCTATGTAAACATTTATTGCGTAAGGGTTTTATAAATATGTCTCTTGGCATGGCTAAAACAAACTTGAATTTTATTTGTAAGCACTCTGTTTTTGATATATAAAAACTCTGTTTCGATTCCATTCTACTGTGCAATATCAATGCGTGGATAGTTAACTTGTGAAAGCTTGATAGTGTTACCTGCTTCTCATAGGAGGGCGCCCTCGGGATAGTAAGGTCTTCATTCATTAAAAATTAATATTTCAGTTTATATTTCCTATAAATTTCTGTCAATTCAGTTGAGTAATTAAGTTTTTATTCTTAGATACAAGTTTGAGATTGCTTCTGCTAATCATTTTATTTTTCAGGTGAAGAAAGATTTCAGATGCACATGGATAGAGTACAATCTAACATAACAATAGGAGTATAATCTTTACATCATAATGGTTACCAATTACGTAACTAATCCTTCTTTAAGTTAGAACATATTCATTTAAATGTGATTACAGAGAGTGATTTGATTTAAGTGCAAGTGTGATTTACATTTAAGCAAATATGGTTTTCTGATTTTCATTCAAGCAAGTGTGGTTCATATTTAAGCACGTGTGGTTTTGAGTGTGATTTACATTTAAGAAGTTATGGTTTTCAAGAGTGATTTTTCATAGTTAAGCAAGTGCGATTTTAAAAGCAAGAGTGATTTTATTTAAAGAAAGTGTGAGTGGGATCATTATTCAAGCAAGTAAAGTAGAATTGATTTCATTTTGTATAAGTTACATAACTACGGAAAGACATGTGAATTTCGAAAAATTAGATTAACTTAGGAATTAAATGAGTGACAAAGACTCTTAGCACATACAATGCACATATACTTCATCAATTTACTAGCCCTAGTTGATAATTCATGTAATTAATTTAACATTAATTAAATTACCAAGCATTTTGGCACTGTTGTCGGGGAAGTGTATATAGGAGTCTTTTCCTTTTTCTTTTCATTAAAAAAATAATAAAAATGATATGCACAAGGAAAGAGATTATAGAAGTATATTTGTAGGTAGAGGTATAACTTTGATTCCAACATCATCACTCACCCCACCACAACCTCGTAGTGCCACGCCATCCACCCAAGCTCATATTCCATCTATTATATGAAGACATAAACTTCCTGAGGTACTTAGACCTGAAATCCAACCTAGATATTCACCAAATTCATCAACTAAAGCCATAATAGAAGAAGTGGGTCCTACATCCCCAACAGAAGGAGTAATTTTTCTATCCTCAACTGGAGAACAAATTTTAGGAAAAGAAATAGAAATCCCTAGTGAAGAGGAAGAAGAAGAAATCTATTTTAATATTCCATTGAAAGAAGAACCAGAGAAGCTAGAAGAGGAACTAGAAAATCCAATTTTTGAACCTTACATTAGTTCTAAGGAATCTACAGTGGTAGGAGAATGGGAAGGAGAAGTACATAATGTAAATGGTGAACAACCTAGGATTGCAGGTGGAAGAGGATGAAATAGAGGAGGTGGAAGAGGTGGAGGTAGAGGAAGAGGAGGAGATAGAGGAGATCCAAAACCATTTGGATTTCCCATGCTTGATGAAGATAACAAACTACAATGAAAAATATCTCACCCTCCATCCTTGCTAATTTTCATGGATTAAGGAATGAGGATCCTGAAACATTTCTCTTTGAATTTGAACTCTTGTGTAGATCCTATGACTACCTGCATGATTCTCAGATGTTGAAATTGTTTCCAGCCGCTCTTAAGGATGCAACATTAAAATGGTTTATGGGCTTCGGAGTACATTCCATAAGAACATGGGAACAAATGAAAACTACATTCTTAGAGAAATACAAGGATTACTATATTGTTATAACATCATTTATCACCTTGATATACTTGACACTCTGAATCATGGCCTTGGGTAACCCATTCCCTTCATACTTGGTCCAATTATTAAAAATCATTATTTTGAATTTCACACATGGGTTCATCTATACCCAACCCGCATATACACTCGAGTTCACCTATACCCAACCCGAGTATATAATTTAAAATATTAAAAAATATTATTTTAAATTCCATACACGACTCTGCCCTTCCAAAAATGCATGCACATGTAGGTCCAGATATACCCAAATCACGTATATGATTTAAAATATGAGAAAATATAAAATCACTATTTTATGGGAAAATTTTACGGGTTACACCGGAAGCCTACCTACAAGAACACGTGGCCTAACCGTATCCTAACTGAAAAAATGTTTTGAGGTGATATTAATACACCTCACGGGGAAACCTTAAGGGGAGAGAAAGATAGGGCACTGACATTATATCCAACTTGTCCCTGATCAAGTCTGATTTATCCTTGTGCCTCCTACACTCCCAGCTATAGGAAACCCCTGTTTCCTCATTATGATGTCCCTCTCCTTTATATGGCATCCATGTGTATGCATTTGAAAGAGGATTGTTGAGGCTTGGGCTGGACGGATCCAGAGGAAGGTTTCACTTGGATTTTTGGACGAATCAAGTTGTTTTATTCCACATTCTTTTCTAGTCATCAATAAAGAAGATTTGCCTTGTTCCTGATGTTATGATCTTAATGCTTTAATTCATGTTTTAATCTAACTCATGTATGATTTCATGTTTTATACTTATATGCTTATATGATCTAACATTTATATCGTGAACATGCTTTGAACTACTATTGGTATATGTGCTTTTCTTGTATGAGTTGCAGGTATTGAAGCATTGGAGGAAGTAGAGGGTTTGGAACCTACGAGAATGACCTCAAACGTAGGACCTTCGAGTAATACTTCTTCTTCCTACTTTAGTAGTTTAAGTATTAAAGCTAGTTTGTTTGCTTCTTGTTGGTGTATGCACTTTGCTCTATTGGGGTGCTCAACCCATACCCTAGGGTGTATTATTCCTGTAACATGTATGCCTCATAATCTTAAAGATGAGGTCTTTAAAATGATGCAAAAAGAAGATGAAAATCTTGAAGACTTCATTGAAATATTTTGTTATAATGTTAAGAGGGCTAACATGCATAACCTAGATGAAGAAACTTTGAAAACTCTCTTACTAAAATCTATTAGAGATGAATGGATTGATCTTCTCAATCCAATGGGTAAAGGAGATATTTATTTATTAACATTTGGAGATATTTTTGAATTATGCATACAAATTTCAAGAGGTAAAGCAAGAACTGGGAAAAATCCAAGAGATCCTGTTATGTCTAGGATTAATAAATATGCAGCTGGGACAATAAGTAGGGTTGAAATAGGAAAATTGCTTTACAATTTTAAAAAAATATTTTGAGGAGTGTTAGTGATAAAATAGATACCCTTAAAGTACAAAATAAGGAAAAGGCTGAAAATGTTGCATTATCTATCTTTTGTCCAAAATGTAGAAAGAAGCATGCCTTAAGAGAATTCCCTCTTGACTTAAAAAGTGTAGAAACATGTGTTATTTGTGTATAAAATCATGATACAAATTAATGTCCTTCAATACCAAGTCTTAAAGCTATCTATCAAGAGGAAGTAATACAAATCAAGTAGAAACCCTCTGTTTTATTGCTATGAGACCATGGAAAAATTGACAACCAAATATGACTCAGGGTTTCAACACTCAAGCATATGCACAACCATCACAAATTAATTGGACTGCGCCCATGCCTTGGCAACCTTGGCCTCAAACTTGGGCACAAGGATGGAAAAATCCTTATGGCAAGTATCCTCAATATCCTCAATTTCAAAAACCTTATCTTGTTTTTCTACCACAATATTTTCCTCAACCTGTTCAACCATCTCAACCTCAAAATTCAAATCCATAACTTTCATTACCATTTCTAGAAAGATCAAATCAACTGCCTGACCAACCACTTCCAAATCTAAATAATAATAAAATTTCACACCATGTTTACAATACGTAAAGCCAAAATTTCCAAACTTACATGATAACTGCATTAGATCTAAACAATGTTCAACTTAGATCTGGTAGAGTATTGGAAAAGAAGTCACGATCTATTGTTATTTATGAATTTGAAAAAGAAAACCCCTCTGAGGAAGAGACATCTCCTCATCAAGAGGAAAATTCTCAAAAATAAACCACCCTTGCACATCTTGATAATGTTCCAATAAACTCAACTCCCACCATAGAACAACCTTCAGTTTATGTTCGAACACCACCTTTTCCTGAAAGATTGAAAATTGATAAAGGGGTAGAAAAACATATTGTGTAATCCAATTATGATATCATAGATGAACTGAAGAACGTTTGCATAAAAATTCCTTTGTTACAAGATATCAAAGAAATATCAATATTTGCAAAGACAATTAGAGAGTTAAGAATTAAAATCCCTGGAAGAAAAAGAAAAGAAGTAAAAAGAATCCAGTTAGTGTGGAAAATTCTAGATATCATGATGGGAAAAACAACAATTCAGAAATATCTTGATCCAGGAAGTCCCATTGTGAAAACAAACATCAATGGTATTGAAATTCCAAACACATTGATTGATTTAGGAGCAACCATAAGCATCATGAGTAAACAAACAATGAATCAATTGAAACTCCCTAATCTTCAATATACGCCTACATTATTACAATTAGCAGATAGATATGTTATCAAACCTGATGGTGTGTAGGAAGATATATTTGTATCCTTAGATTCTTGATAATATCCTCTTGACTTTACGATGTTGACACCCAAGAATAATTTAGGAGGACACCCATTAATTATAGGAAGACCATGGTTAGCTACATCTATAAGTTGTAGATATGGCTTCACCATTGGTAATTATTCCAAAAAAGAATGGAAAATGGAGAGTATGCATTGATTACAAGGAATTGAATAAATGTACTTTAAAAGATCGTTTTCCACTTCCTTTTATAGATCAAGTTTTAGATACATTGGCAGGAAAATAATATTTTTCATTCTTGGATGGTTTTAGTGGATATAACCAGCTCCAAGTAGCTCCAAAAGATCAATATAAAACCACTTTTACCTATCCATGTGGAACCTAGACTTACCTAGTACTTCCTTTTGGGTTATGTAATGCACCTGCAACATTCCAAAGGGAATTTTTAAGCATTTTCTATGATCTAATTCATGATTTTGTAGAAGTTTACATGGATGATTTTACTATATATGGAAATTATTTTGAAGAAGCTCTTAAAAATTTGAAAAAAGTTCTCATTAGATGTAAAGAATCAAATCTCTCATTAAGTCATGATTTTTTTTAACGATTTTTACTGAGGGAATTGCTTTAGGACACCATATTTTAGGGAATGGAATTAGAGTGGATACATCTAAAGTGGAAGTTATTTATAAATTATCAGTTCCAACCTGTCAAAGAGATGTTAGAAGTTTTCTTGATTTTACTGGTTATTATAGAATATTCATAAAAAACTTTACAAAAATTCACAAAAGATTGTGAATTCATTTCGAAATCTGACTGCAAAAAATCTTTTGAAGCATTAAAAAAAATATCTCTAAAGCACACATTTTAAGAGGACCAAATTGGAAATTACCTTTTTAGATTTCAACTGATGCCTTAGATACAACTTTAGGAGCTATATTAGGACAAAATGATTTAACTCCTTATGCCATTTATTATTCCAGTAAAAATTTGACTCTTGCAGAGTTAAATTACATTGTAACAGAAAATGAGTTTTTAGCTGTTGTACATGCGTTCAATAAATTCAGACATTACATCACTGGTTATGAAATATTCATACACATAAGTCATTATCAAAAGAGACATCTAATTAATAAACCAATTACTAATGGGAGAATTACAAGATGACTATTTTTATTACAAGAATTTAATATTACTATTTTGGATAGACCTAGAAAACAAAACACACTTGCTGAATTTCTATCTAGAATCCGAAATGATAATAATGATGTTCTTGTAGAAGATAATTTTCCTGATGAATATATTTTTACAGTATCTATTAAATCTCCTTGGTTTGCATATATTGCTAATTATTTGGCTACATGGAAGTTACCATCATATTTGTCTCCTCAAGAGAAAAAGAAGGTTATTCAAATTAGTACAACCTATTCCTGGATAAATGAAGAATTGTACAAGACAATACCTGACCTAATCATTCGAAGATGTGTTAGAGAAGATGAAGTACTTGAAATATTGAAGGCTTGTCATGATGAACCATGTGAGGACATTTCACTGATAAAATAACTGAAATCCTTCTCTTAGGTTATTACTAGCCTTCTCTTTTTAAAAATGCCAAGGAATATGTTAAGAGATGTGATAGTTGTCAGAGAATGGGAAAACCTGTTCCTTCATATGAAATTCCTTTACAACCTTAGGTACTTATTAAAACTTTTGAAAAATGGGCTCTAGATTTTTTTGGTCCAATCAATCTGCCATCAAGACAAAAAATGTATATTCTTGTTTGTACAGATAATGTCACAAAATGGGTAGAAGCTAAAGCACTTTCTTTTGTTGCTAAAAATGTTGTAGTTTCATTTCTTTTTGGGGATATTTTCACTCGTTTTGGTGCCAAGGGAAATTGTGCTAGATCAAGGCACTCAATTCACATCCAAGATGGTACAGAAGATAATGGAGGAATACAAAATCAAACATAGAAGGTCAACTCCATATCATCCACAAGTCAACGGACAAGTTGAATCTACCAAGAAAGTAATTGAAGAAATTCTTACAAAAAATGTGCATACTCATAGAAGAGATTGGGCATCAAAGCTTCAAGAAACTTTGTGGGCATATCATACGAAATGGAGAAATACAACTCGATGTACTCCTTATGAACTTGTTTATGGAAACACATATTGTTTCCTATTCAGTTCCAGATAAAGACTTTTAAAACAAAAACCAAATTGGGTCTTGATTTATCGGAAGCCCAAAGACAAAGAATGGAGCAATTAGATGAACTTGATGAGATGTGACAAGATTCCAGTCAAAGAACTAATATAGTCCAACAAAAAATATCTAGGTGGCATGATAAGTTTATCAAAGAACAAAAATTTCAGTCTGGTGATTAGGCATTGCTTTTTGATTCAAAATTTAAATATTTTCAAGGAAAATTTCAAACTCATTGGCTTGGTCCATATGAGATTGAAAATGTCTTTGATAATGGAGTAGATAGAATCAGAACTATTGATGAAGAGAAGGTGACCTTCCTTGTAAATGGTCATAGATTATGAACATATCGTAAACCATTAACAAGGGAGCAATTCATAAGAATTTTGCAAGATAATCTTGATTTGAAGTTGGTCAAGGAAGACTCTTCTTCCCCTCCAACTTAGCCTTTTACTTTCTTTTTCAAACATTTATTTATTTATTTATTTA
>APFE030001759.1:84607-101851 GCA_000404065.3 Pinus taeda | reverse complement strand
TCTTATATAATGTAGTTGGGGCTTGCTACTTGTTGGCATGTTGGGGTAAACAAACTTGATGTGTTTTTTTTTTTTTTTATCTCGCAGTTGGAGTCTATGGAATAAGAAATAAATTTGATAACTTGAAAAAGGTGGTAGCTTGACAAAAGTTGTAGAGAAAAGATTAATCTCTCCTACCTTGACAGAACTCGTTTTCAATATCAACACCTACAAGAACTTTGTTGTGGAATATTATCAAGACTAATATAAGGATATGAAAGAGTGTATTGTAAGAACCTCGACAAACACGACCACTTAAACTTGGAACATTGTTTGTAGGAAGAGAAAAATATGTTTCTTTTTTCCAAACATGTATGTTAGTATATTACAATTTAATGAATATGTTTTCTTATTATCATATTTGGTTTCATACTTTAACAAAAAATTCGCCAAGACTTCACAATGTTGTATTATTCAGTAAAAGATTTGCCATGATCTTACAAGATTTTATAATTCAGTGAAAGATTCTCCATCACCGTACAAGATAATATAATCTGGTGAGAGATTCGCCAAAAAAATTATATATACATATTATATTATTGATAAAATCGCCTTCCATTTTTCCTATGTATCATGGGGATTAGCCCATTTATTATACATATAAATTTAGGGTGGTTCTTAAAATTTTCCCTGCTAAGGAGAAATAACCTCATATCAATGATGCAAAGGCAAACCAGGTTTGGGACTTCCACGAACCACCTGACCATAGACATGGCGGATCTAAATCTCTCTTCAGCTAGTCACCCCAGTGCCATATTCCAAGCATGAATGTGGGATCTCATGGAACAATCCATCAAAATTGAACTAGGGCTTCCAAGGCCAATCCACCTCAACCCTTCAAACAGTGATTCCACCTCATGGTCAAACATCACAAACCATCATCATATTTGTCGCTACCCAAGCCTTCTAGGGCTCCAGAGCATTTGTTCCAACTAAGGCTTCCAGGACTAGTAACTCAACCCACAATTGCCATCGGGCTTCCAGAGTGTTTTTTCAACCACGACTTCCAAGACTAGTAAATTAACCCACCAAGGGCTTCCATAACTTTTTTCCAACCAAGTCTTCCAAAACTAGTAAGTCAACCCAAGTTGTTACAGGGCTTCTAGAGCGTTTGTCCAACTAAGGCTTCTAGGAACTAGTAACTCAACCCAAGCTAAAGGAAACATGAGAACCAACCAGAAAAACAAAGAAATGAACCCACAACACCATGACTATCTCGGAAATGAAAAGGCTAGGAAAATCCACTATCAATCCAGGAAATCCTCCATGCCAATGACATATCATGATCAATAAACCACATACATATGCCATGCATGCCAAAACTAGTGAGGAAACATACATGCAACTCGGTACCTGCAAGAAAAACCTATTGTAGTTGTTGATCCCGATGTAATCTTGTGCTTTCTTTCTCTTCCTTTGCCTTCTTTGTCCAAAAATCCAAGTATGCCACACTCCTCCAAGAGTGCTCCAAAAAAACTCTAAGTGTCCAAGAGTATGAGAGAGAGAGAGCTCGAAAATTGAGCTGACAAAATTCTGTGAACTGATCCTTAGAAGAATTTTTATTAATGAGGCCTCTATTCTATTCATTATTTTCCTCATTTTCCTCCTCACATTCAACCTATGACCTTTCACCTCCCTTTTTTCCTAATTTCCATTCTTTTCAAAAATAAATGTGCCAAAATGCCACTTTTCCTTTCCAAAGACTTTTCCATTATTCTCAATTTTCTTAGCCATTAATCCATCACCATTGATCCCCATCACTATGCTTTTGCCCAACATTTAGCTTAGAATACGTGTCCCATTACCTTGGTAAATATTTTTCCTTTATTAACTTTTACATAGATTTTTGACCAAGGTTGTTACAAAGTATGTCCAGGTTGTGCAAGTGGAATGAAAACTAGGGGCTATTCCCCTCTAGTGAGAACAACACAAATGACATACTCTATTTCATTCATTCCGATATATGTGGTCCAATTCCTATACATTCTATAGGTGGTCATCTCTACTACATCACCTTCATTGATATATTCTCAAGAAAAACATGGATATACTACTTGAAGCACAAGGATGAATCCTTTGAAATTCTCAAGGAATTCAAAGCTTTGATCGAAAATCAAACTGGGAAGAGAATCAAAATATTTAGGTCCAACAATGGGGAGGAATACATGTAAAATGGGTTCATATAATTTTGCCAGAAATAAGGAATCAAGAAGGAAACAATTGTTCCATATACACATAAACAAAATGGATTAGCAGAAAGGGAGAACAAGTCTAAATTAGAAGCTTCTCGTGCCATGCTCCATGATCAAAAGGTGCCAAAGTTCCTTTGGGGAGAAGCAACTCATTCTGCTATATAAGTTCAAAATAGGGTACCTCATCAAGCTTTGGAAAATAATATCCCCGAGGAAGTGATCATAGGTGTTAAGCCTGTCATTATCCATCTTCGTATCTTTGGATGCCCCATATATTTTCATGTGCTGAAGGACAAAAGGAACAAGTTGGAAGCTACAAGAAGAAAAGGTACGTTTGTTGGTTGTTGTGAAAATTCTAAATCATATAGAATATATATTGCTGATCAAAGGAAGGTCGAAATTAGAAGGGATGTAACATTCGATGAATATTTTCTCTTGGAAAAGCAAGAGACCTTCCTCCACCTCCTCCTCCCAAGAAGAGGAATGATGACATGGATATATTAGATGGTCCTTCCGTGCCCCAGTTTGAGACTGATATTGTTGATGATCTTGTGGATCCTATGGGTCTTTTATATCCTCCTCCAAGTGATCCTACTACGAGAAAGAGACCACTTTGGCTCTGTGACCCTCTATAGGATGTTGACAAACATATTCTTGTTTGAAGATCATTTAGAGAAATGAAGCAACCATGTAGGTATAAGGGATATGTGGCACCCATGAGCACCATGATTCAAGATAACCTTCCACGTTCAAAGAAGCCACAAAAGAAAATGTTTGGAAATCTGCCATGGTTGAGGAATATGAATCTATCATGAAAAATGATGGATGGGATGTTGTGCCGAGACCGAAGGAAAAATCTATGGTGAACTCAAAGTGGCTATTCAATAAAAAGCATGGATCCAATGGTAGCATTGAGAAATATAAGGGAATGTTTGTGGCTTGAGGATTCTTAGAGAAAGAGGGAGACAACCATATTTTCACTTGTGGATCGATACATAGCGATCCATTTGATAGTATCCCTTTCCACAAGTTAAGGATGGACCCTTTGTTAGATGGATTTAAAGACCACATTCCTTCATGGCATATTACAGGAAGAAGTGTATGTTGAGAAACCATAGGGATTTGAAATAGAGGATCAAAGAACGAATGTTTTTAGGTTAAAGAAGGAATTGTATGGTTTGAAGCAAGCCCCTAGAGCTTGGAACGTCTTCATAGACAATTATTTGATGAAACTGGGATTTACAAGAACCAATGTCGATCCCAATATCTACTTCAAGGTATGCCATTGATTTTTCTTTTGTATGTTGACGATATATTCTTGACAAGTAGTGAGCCTCTAATGATCAAGTGTAAGAGGGAGCTAGCCTCTGAATTCGAGATGAAGGACCATGGACTCATGCACTAGTTCCTAGGCCATGATGTGTGGCAAAGGCTTGATGAGATTTTCCATTCACAAGGAAAATATGTTGTCAAGTTGCTAGAAATATTTGGAATGAAATAATGAAAATCCATGGCTACACCGATGGAAATGAACTTCAAGAAGTTATGTGGAGAAGTTACAACACCCAATTTGGCAAATACATCTGAGTATAGATAATTGATTGGGGCTCTCATGTTCCTTGTGAACACCCATCTAGACATATGATATGTAGTGAACATGTTGAGTCAATTCATGACCAAGCCACTCCATGCACATTGGATTGTTTCCAAACATATATTGAGATATTTGCATGGGATGATCACACTTGGAATGAGATATTCTGCATACTTCAGGGATACATTGATGTTGACTAAGCAAGAAATGTTATCAAAAGGAAGAGTACATCTGGATGTTGTTTTATTCTTGGATCTGCCATGATATCATGGATGAGAAGGAAACATAAGTATGTAGTATTGAGTATCGTCGAGGCAGAGTATGTTGCTTCTAGTATGGCTAGTTTCGAAGCAGTCTGGTTGAGGAAGCTCTTCGAAGAGTTATTTGAGTATGTTGTAGACACGATAGTGATATTTTGTGACAAAAAGAGTGGGATCCATCTGATAGAGAATCTCATTTTTCATGATAAGTCCAAGCACATAGAGATTCGATATCACTTCATTCGAGACATGGTGCAAAGAGGAGCTGTTAGATTCCATCAGATATTGACAGATGAAATGATTGTAGATATTATCACTAAATATTTACCAAAAGGGAAGTTTTTCATTTTTAGAGAGCATCTTGGACTTATGGATGTGACCCCTACTGATAAGGGGCAATGGTGATCGAGGACACTGAGCCAACTCTTCCCCCCATTGAGCTCCCAAGGTGAGGAATTGAGATAGAGGGCTCCCTGGGTTGAGGGATCTCTGGAAAATAGGGGATCACCCCTATTTTTTACCCACATATTTGAGATACTGCTCCCATATCTACATAGGGTTGGAGATGCTGCTACCCTATTTGGTCTATGTAGAGTATACCTGAGTTGGAATCATACCCACAAGTCCATCTTGTTGGGAATACCGCTCCCTGTTTGACCAATGGGTTGAGAGTGTACTTAAGGTGTAAAAACCAAGTCGATTATGATTTAGGTGTTCTACCACATGACTACTTAGAGTCGTCGATGGGAAGATCAATAGGCAATCGAATTGGGTTAAGAATTTTCACCTATGTGGTTTTGGGTTGAGAATAAGCTCCCCATGTGATACCAGGGTTGAGAAGTGCTCCCCTATGTGTGTGTTTAATATCCTATTACTTAATATGAGGTTGACATATATGACTCCCCGATGAGTAGAGGATGGAAGCTAATTCTCCTCAATTCTTCTTCTTTTAGATTCGAGAATTTTTTAGTAGACATAGTTGAGTAGAGATGGTCATGGAATAATGAAAACATGTCAGGATGATGTGATGATCATTGAACATATATTGGCAGGTGGAATTCTTCCTAATTGAGAGGGAGTGTTAATTTTGGCAACTAGGGTCAAATTCCACCTTGGATAGCTCAGATGGTAGAAATGATGATTGCATTCAATTCCTCTTTTTGAGAGGACCAAAATAAACCTAAATATCACCTCATTTGGACTAGCATAAGTTGGTTTTTGAATTTATGAACCCAGTCATGTTCATTGGATTAGGTCGGCCCTATACACATGTACATTTGGATAGGTCAACATTAACATCAAGTGGACCCTCATGGAAGCTTATAAATACAAGGGTCCTCAAGCTCATTTGATCATCATCATCAAGCATCTTCTTCATTATTCATCTACTATTTTGGATCGCACAAGTTCGCCAAAGGAAGTTCTTTCAAGGTCCAAGGTTTTTGGTATGAGCCTCACATGAATTAGGGTTTCTATTTTCTGGTTGTTCACTCACCACAGGTTAGATTTGACTACAGTCACATGCACAAAGTGTCTCTAAGTGCAACTGGGAAGCCATAATCACTCGCATATCATCTAAAAGGTGAAACCAAGATTTGAGGCAGATCTGGGTTTATCCAACTAGACTCGCACACACAGTGCTTTTGGGAGCAACTAGGGAATCATAATCACTCACATAACAACATGAAGGGAGAGACTAGGGTTTTGAGGCAAATTTGGGAGGTTTAGTCCTTAGTCACTTGCACACATTGTTTTTGAGTGCAACTGGGAAGGCACAGTCGCTCACATATCTACCTGAAGTTGTGAATAGGGTTCAAGACAAGTTTGGGTAAATTTGTCCCGAGTCACTCAATTTTCGTTTTTCAGGGAGTGATGGAAAATTCATAACCACTTGCATTCATTGTCTCAGGGAGCAACCAAGAAGTTACAAACGCTCACGGAATATCTTAATGAGTGAAACTAAGGTTCTAAGCTAGGATTTGACAGTTGACCAGAGTTGACCACAAATGTATAAAGGATGAAATGTTTCTCTCTGCTTTATAGTAATTCTAAAAGTCTGCTTTTGAGTTGTATTTGGTAAATATCTACTGAATGATTATGTATTGGGCTCATTGTACTCTTTGCTGAAACATTTTATGATAATCTAATAAGAATAAGATTTGAAAGGGTTCCCCCCTAATGGGGTTTTTCCTGGTCTTTGACCAATCTGGTGTCTCTTATGGCTATACTATTGTCTCCTTTGTCATTTCATATGTTGTTCTATATTCAATTACTATTTATGATTGGAAAATTTGTTAATAATTGAATGCATTTCTTAGTGAAGAGTTGAATTGGGATGAAGCAATTGAAACAATATATAACAATCTAAAAATTTAACAAAACCCACAACCGTATGGAATTATGAGCAGCAATCAGAAAAAAATCAAGTGGAAAAACCTACAACAACATGGCTATCCAAGAATTGGAAAGGAAAGGATAAAACCACTATTAATCTAGGAAAATATATTTTCCATTGATAACACAAAACCAAAAAATCACATACATTTATCATACATCTAGAAATGAGCAAGGAAATCACACATGCAACTTGTTACCTGCAATGAAATCTAGTTGTAGCTTTTGATCCTACTATTTCCTTACACTTCCATGCTTTTCTTTTCCTTCTTTCTCTAAATCCAACTGAATTACCAAGTGCATCAAGAATGCTCCAAGAATACCCTAAGTGTGAAAGGGTATGAGAGAATGAGAGAATAGAAGAGACCTCCAAAGCTAAATTGACAATAGGTTAACCAACAAAAAATTAAGTGACAAAATGATCATCCAAAAAATTCTATGAACTGATCCTCAGAAGCCTTTTTATCATTTAGGCCTCCATTTCCTTCCTTTTCCTTCATTTTTCCTTTGATTTCTCTCTCATGCAAATCCATGTCTCTCCACCTTCCTTCTCTCCTATTTTCCTTTATTTCATAAATAAAATTCTAATTTTTTCCTCTTTGTCTTTGCCAATGCCTTTTCCAATTTCCATAGCCATTAATTAATCACAAGTGATACCCATCACCATGTTTTTCCTGACATTCGGCTTTGAATACATGTCTGTTATAGACATGTTTGGGCACTGCAACCCCAATCTCACATGTCCATAAACCAAGGGCTTCTAAGCCCCTAAAAGTGTTGTTTCATACCCTAAAGGAGCAAGGTCAGCTGATTACATCATCTCCCAGAAGTTCTCCCCGAAAAACTGCTCAGAACTGGTCAAAATTGGACCATCTCACCTGCTCCATGGTCAAGGTGTGATGCATCCCACCTAATGCGCACGAGGGGTGCGATGCATACTAAAAAACCCTTCTATAGGGTGCAATGGGTGAGAGTAGACAAATGGCAGAGATAGTTTGCAAGGTGGATGATCATGGAATCTTCCAGAAACTTCTCCCGTGACACTTGCCTCTCTGAATTCGCCCAGGGATGAGAAAGAGATCATGAAATCTCCAAGTGGAACCAAGAACTATCCGAGAGATGACACTAGTCAAAATCCCAGAAGCTGACTCACTCACCTGCAAACATCTATATATGGATCCCTCATCCTAGAGAACCAAAGACTAGAATTTTGTATCTTGTAAGGAAGTGTTGTTGGTTTCTCTGTGGAACATCATAGCGTTGGGTGATCTAGATTTTCATGAGGTGAAGAGGGATTTCATGTTGGAAGGATGGTGCTAGGTCAGATCAATGGGTTGTAATCCTCTCTTCTACTACTTCTATCATTAAAGCTATTTGAGTTTTCCTCCATATTCTTGTATATCTTTGAATCTTGTATTGATATATGCATTTGTATGGTTAATTTATATCTGATCCTATATTGTTTATGATTATAGATCTTTATGCTTTGATGGTACTATGCTGCTTTGACTCTACAGGTGTTCTTTGAAGCGGGACAAGTGATGAAGGAGTGGCAAAGATCTGTCAAAGGGGAGAGGAAACAATGAAGGAGCCAAGTGAAAGACTGAAGTTAGTACTCTCTGCTTCTCTCTCATCTATTTCTCATAAAGGAAAACACAAGTGACTTTAGTTTGTTTGTTTCTAAGATAGCTACCCATCTTAGTGGGAATAACAGCTCTGAATGGACACTAGTTTTCCCGATAACAAAATGGCGACTCCACTGGGGAGCGAATAGCTTGTTTTCTTGTTTCTAGTTTGTTTGCTTTATAAACTACAAACAGAGTCTGAAGTTAAGCTAGCTAGCCTTCGAACTACTTTTGCTATGCAACTGCAAAGTAGATAAACGTTGCTTCAGTCAACCTCCAGGTTAGTTATGAATTAAACATCTAACTTGCAAACATCCTAAGTGCCCTGGTGGTAGCTCAAGTAACCTCATTAGATCAGCCCCTATGCTTCGTATTTACTGACTATCATTAGCTCAGCCTAAATCCTTGAACTAAGCTGCAAACTGTGAACAAAAAAACAAGCCCAGTCTCATCCATGGACCATCACACTGTCTTCCTTTGATAGTCTAGATGCATTGCACCTCCCATGTGCTGTAGGTGAGATGATCCCTGTTTCCCTGTGTTACAAGTGCGATGATCAGATAAGACTGTTTCTGCCTCCAGAATTTGGTTTTTTCTTCATTGTCTTCAGCTTTATTTAGGAGTTTTGTTGTCTGTGATCAGTATACCACTATTGAAACTCCCTTCCTTTGCATTATTCAGCATCCATTGTATAAAGAATTGTGAATTTTTTTTAATGTATTTTTCACCATTTACAGTTCTCCTTTGCAAACACTAGCTTAATCGAACTATCATCTTTTGATTTGAAAGTGTCGCAAGTGTTGTTTTTAGTCAAAGAAAAGAATCCTCCTCTTTTCTATGGTCGATTACACTTTTGCTCTTGTATTTGATTTGAATTAATAGTATTTCAAGTGTCAAAAGCAGTTTTATTTTCAAAATCGCAAAGTTTCGTCTTAGTCTTCCTTTCATTTTTTTGAAAAGAAAATTGTTAGTATTGTCGCTTTGAAGGAAGAATAGTTTAGATCTGTACTTAGCATTCTTTTTGTCATTCACGCATTAAGAAAGTGGAAAACAAATACATGCATGTGCATTTGCATTTAGACTTCTTTTGGAAATTTATTTAGGACAATGCATCTTAGTGTGTGCTCTCTGCTCTATGTTGAAAGAATTTCGCTTCTCTTTCCTTAGTAGCTAGGATTTTCATTGCAGAAAGAGAAATAAACGACTGTTTATCATCTTAGATTGCACACTTAGGAATTGTATATCTACATCATGCGGTGAACCTTAAAGGCAAACTTCTTAAGAAAGATCAACTGTAAAATAAATTTCAATGAACATAAAAACGCTTTGGAACCTAACGCACAACATTTAGAAGTCTAGGCTAGAGACGTATTCCGACATCATAAAGCCTGGTAATTATCGCTTTCATCGTAGGTTGGGTGATTCCTCCTCTTTGAGACTGTTAGCTTCCTATACCAATAGGTTTCATTTTTCATGGTTGACTGGAGAAGTGCCAAATATGTTCATCCTTTTTATGCTGCAAAGGTTCCATATTTTGTAGAATTTCACTATGTATAGGTGGTTGACTCTTGCCACAGTTGGTGAATAGCTAGACAGTCTAATCCTGGCTAGATCATGTTCGAATTTACTTGTCTTAGAATAGAGAATAAAGGTTTGCACAAACATTTCAAGCTTGGCAGACAAGTAGTTAGGTAGAGAAGCAAAGGGTCTCAACAGCTTAATCTAAGCCCTGGAAGAGATAAGGGTAGACTTAGATAGGAGGGTAGCTAAAGAAAAGAGAGGAATCAGGGTTTGCTAGTTCAAATGCACCCAATGAAAATGAAGAAAACATGTTAGGTGTACTACGCTGGGTAGGCAATTTTGATGGTATAGAAGCAGGTTTATGAGCAATTTGCTCCTTTGGAACAAGTTTTCATCTCATAAAAATCATAAGGTACCATGGCAAGGTGGCTACAAAACAAATGGAGCATGACTAATTCCCCTCCCAATTTCTCCAAAAAACACTTACTAACATTCCCCCCAAGGACAATGAGATCTGCTCATTGCCTTTACACCACTTCATTTCATAGAAAAACTAAGTGAACATGTGTTTTCACCTAGGCAAAACAAGCCACATTTCTTGTGTAAAAAGTATTTATTCCATTTTGCCAAAGTTTCCTAAACTTTAAAACTTGGTATCATTTCATTCCCCCCATGCCTAAGTTTCACTCTATAAAATTAGCTTAATTCATACATATCCATTCCATATAGTCATATTAACCTACTAACACTATTATATAGCTCCTATGCATATTCCCCTCCCTTACTATGTATAAATACACAAAATCCATAAAAAATCTAATACCCCGACCCTTGGCTAACTATAGCTATATGTTAAAGTTTTGTTGGGAGTTATTGGTCCACCCGGGGCCAATAACAACCCTCCACGTGCCCTATCGGGACTTGTTTAGCCTCTGGCTAAATAAACAGCCGAAACCCACATTTTTACCCCAAAAACCCATTTAACCCAAAGTTGGAAATACACCGCAAAACATTACAAAACACGAAAAATTAAAGCGGGTCCCCCACTGTTAACATGTCGCCACCTTCATTACCCACCAGCCATCTGATCATCGTCGACAGATGCAATGGCTGTCGGCGATATCGGAAGCCCTAACATACCGAACTATAGCGTCCAGGGGATGGGTGGTATTTCCACCGTACCGAGGACGCGTGTAGGCGCCCGGCATGTTCGAAGCCCCCTCCCCCAAAACCACTTCCCCCCAAAGGCGGTGCGGGGAATACCACTTACCGCCCCACCGCCTCCCTGCTGACGTCATGCCCACGTCATCTGATGACGTCACCCCCGTTGCCGCCCGTCTATCTGCTGACGTCATCTGACACGTCACCCACCACGTCACCTGCCATGTCAACATCCATACCCTGCTACACGACAAAATGACGTCATGCTGATGTCATTAGAAAAAAGCGCACCAAAACCCGCCAAAGTCAAAGATTTGGGTAAAAAGGGGTGAAAACGTTGTTTTTACCCATTTGTCTTTGTGTTCTCCAAGCAAACAGTGCATGTTGGTTTACGTCCAAAAGAGTATTTCTCACCATACATTTTGCCACCCAGTAGTTCTACTCCACAGCTCGACCCCTCGGCTCACCTGGTCACTTGCAGATCGACCATTTCGCCGAGAAAACATGTATTTACAACAAATTGCTCCTGACCCTGTTTTTATTGGATTTCACTATAAAATTGCCCACAACACCTATAATTTGAAGAAGAAACACTGTGTTGCTGCCAAAATCCCACCATGACCTCTGTCTTGCCAAATTCACCATAAATCCGCACATTGAGCTAAAATTGAGCTCGTTCGACCTTGCAAATTCTCCAAGGAACCCCGAAAAACCATATTTTGCCCATAATTGTTGCCCATTGTGCCAAAGAAGCCCATAACTTCTGTTTCTCCAGCTAATTTCAATCCACAGAGCTAAATTAAAGCCAACAAAACAGTTTCAACGGTGAAATCCAGGAGAAATCCATAGAGCCATTGTTTTGCCTATTTTAGCTTCCACAAAGCCAAAAATTTCCAATTTTAAAGGCAACAAAGTTTAGCCATGGAAGGTCCAGTAGCCTTGAATATCACTCCTCTTAATGCACCCCACAAGGAATTGGAACATTTTCCCTTAGCTGATAAAGACTATCTAATCCAAGACCTAGTAGCCTACCAAAACAGTCTGGAAGCAGTCTGTGAGCTCAGAAATAGTTACTTAAACCAAAATGATGTCTATGGCATATGGGAATCAAATCTACCCATATACTACCTCCCCTCTGTGAATATTTTCCCTGAGATAATTCACCTCTGCTGTGAAAACTATGAGCCAACTAATAGGGCAGTTAAGACTCCATCTGGAACCACCCTTTTTCATATTACTCCTGACTCTATAAATCAAATGCTGAACTTCAAACCAACCCACCTCCAGTTTCCTCTTACCATGAAATTATTGCTAGATGAAGGTCCCAAACTCTCCAGCTTAAAGATAACCAGAATTCCCCAAGTGTTTATGAGAGCAGATCGCCAGCCTAAGGAGCCACCTCCTTTTCACTATGCCTCTTTGTTGGAAATAATACTGAGAGGGGGGGGTGAATCAATATTATCAAATTCTTTTCAATATATCTTCCTGACTTATACTTCAATTTAATCTTCAGATATTGATCATTAATTTGTATGTTAGTACCATAAAATAATGCGCATGAACAAGAAAAACAGATAGTCACACCAAAGAACACCAGATATAAGGTGGAAGCCCAATGTGGGTGAAAACCACCTGCTGCAATATGTCTTTATCTTCTTTCAATTAGAAACTTCTTTTACAATGATTTTGTACTGGTGCAGTCCTTTACCAGTACGCAGACTGCAACCTGCAGAGAGCTACAACTCTCTCTCGTTTTCCAGTCTCTCCTGGAAGGGAGCTACAACCCCCTTAACTCTTTTACTTCTTTAAGGACCATGTTTCATTAATTTTCAAACTGGATCCATGGACAACAAATAGTCATCAAGTACATGCAAATCACCCAATCTCCTTATACAATCAACCAATGAATCACCCAACTCTTCAGAATGTTGTAAACAGAAAAGTAATACCAGAAATCTAAACCCAAAATTCTGCTGCAATAGATAAAAGATAGTCAACAAAAGTTTCAAGATAAGTCCGTAACTTCACCGAGAGGGGCCTGCGAATATCCACAGCTCTTCTGAGTCTAAACTACGCAGATCCACATTGGTGGTTCTTCTTTTGTGCCTACTTTTTCTTAGGTCCGCACCCTCACTGTCTGACAGACAGCGTACCTCCGCACTGTGCCTTTTCCCGCACTGCGTACCTCGCACTTCTCCTTTTGCAACGCTGCATGCGGCCCGCACTGCGCTTTCTCCTGTGCTGCGTACCTCGCACTGAGCCTTTTCCCGGACTGCGTACCCCCGCACTGCACCTTTTGCTGCGTTGCGTACCCCCGCACTGCGCCTTCGTATCACCTACAGACTTCTGATTAGGGTCAAGTTAACAGTCCTCCAATGTGCCACAATCAGTCAGATCCACAGATCTACTCATGCGCCCGAGAGATCACAACTTATCAATGGATTTAAGTTTTCTCCTTGATTTAGATCTAGCTTTTAAAATCAATCACCCAAAATTTAGATCTTAAGATATTCAAATTTTCACAAGTATCTGGCCAAGAGATCTCCTTTCCTTTTTATAGGCAAGCCTTTCACAATACCACAGTCCAGAACCATAGTAACACAATACCATGAACCCAATACCTTGGATCAATATTTATAGATGCAAAACCATGGACCAAAACCATAGGATCAAATATGTCGGGCTAAATACCATGAACCATTCATAAAGATTCCCATGTGCACATGTTTTTCTGCATTGGAGAGAGTGAAACTAGGGTCCGCACCTATTGAACGGAGAACCTGCGTGCATGTCCGCACTCCTTGGTCGGCGTACCTGCGGGTCCGCAGCATCTTCTAGGATTACCTGCGGGTATCTTAAGTTTTATGGTTTTGAGTGCCTGAACTGAGATCTGCCACATGAGTGAGTTGCCATCAAGTACAACACCTGTACCATAGAGCCAAACCAGAATCATAATGCCAACACTCTTTCAATGAAGTGGATAGATTAGTTGTTGATATGATATCTTTTGTTCTGGGGTTCAAGACAAGTGAGAATATTGATGAAACTATATTGGTTATGATGTCTATATTTACCCCAGGGCAGCCCCCTGCTGTCAAATACAACTATGATAAATTTATTGCCAACAAGATACATGACCAATTGTTGAGGCTAGACAGGGAGGGAATCTTTAAATATTCATCCTATATCTATCATTTGTGCTTATATTATCAGCCAGATATCTTCCAATTCCCCATTAGAAAATTCGACCATAAAGGGGAAAGGAGGTCTGTGATTTTTTGGACCCAATCTTTCATGAATTCCGCAGCTCTCCCTACTCTTATTGTGAGTTTATTGATATGTTTGTATACCCAGTGTCTTCTCTCCTGATGAGAACTCCTCCTCCTAGACTGACATATGATATGCAAAAGATATTACAACTCTCCAAAAACTATAAAATAGGTGACTGGTACTTTTACCAGAATCACACTATTATGAGGATATATGGCTATGAGTTATGCCCCTACAGGCTGCCCAGATATGTGCCAATGAGACTGTTTGCCTTGGAATATTTCAGGCAATTCATCAATTCATATTTGAGTAACTTCCATAGCATAAAGAAAAAGGCCCGATTGAAACTCAGAGACCAGTTAGGCCCCTATGTTATGAACAAGAAAGAGGGATGGAAGGATGCTGATGAAATATTGGGTCAAACACTCAGACTCAAGAGAAGCTTCTGGTGGGTACCCTATGACCCAAACGGTTTTATCAATGCAAGAAGGGTAAAATATAGGCTGGCAGCCTATGAACATTGCAGCACCCCTAACATAGAAAAGTTTGCCAACCAAGATGAGTGGGTGGAGGGCACACTAGTTGAAGAGTTTACTGCGGAAGAGAAAATGGAACAAACTATGAAAAATTTGGAAAAAAATCTTGACTGAGATTCCTTTGAGCAGGTATCATTCAAAATACCAAAACAAATCGGGGAAAGCTCATCAACTGCTACAACTTCACAACAGGTTTCCCAAGAAAGGACTACACCAACAACAGGGACAACAAAGGGCAAGGAGTTAGTAGTTGCAGAGCAACAAACAATGGAAGAACAACCAACTACCTCAAAAGAACACAGTCAAGGGCAAGCCCCTTCACTACAGACACAAGCACTAGAAGCACCAGCACTACAGACTCCTCTTCCTGAGGAGAGAAGTAAGAAAAGAGACCGAGAAGAGACCACACTTGCAAGTGGTTCAACAGAATAGCAAGAGGCCAAAAGGCAAAGGGTAGATCCTCTACTTGAAGAGGAAATTGTGGAAGAAATCACTGAAATCACAAGAGGAGAGAGGGCCATCAGCCAACATACTTCCTCTATCTCTCATAGGCAAGAAGTGGAGAGGCAATATAGAATGGAAGTCTCCTCCTCAAGGTCAGAAGCCAAGAAACGATCAGATATCAAACAATCATTTATGGAGATTAAGGCTCAAATGAGTCATTAAGAATTCAATTGTATGATCAATTTCTCAAGATGACACCCTCCAAACAGCAAAGACTAATGGCGGCTTATGACATCAAGGAGGAGAAAATGATCTTAAGTCATTTCAAGCCCAAGGTTTAGCAACCACAGTCTGCAGCTGACTACATAAGGACCAATCTAGAGGTCCTTGCCAAAGATATACACCCAATGGACCAAATAGAATTGCACAAACAAACGGGTGAAATGGTCTATGCTACATTGGCAGACAAGGCAATGCTGGCCCACCAATTAAAAGAGTCATTGAGTAATACATCTGCTCAATTGGATTTGGAGAAGATCTCTTCTCTAGCCAAAGACAACAGAATAAAGAGTCTGGAAGAAATAATTATTGAGTTGGGACATGACCCAAGGATGCCAAGGGAATAAAAGCATTGATAAAGAAGGAGGAAGATATTGTTGCCCTTAGAAAGCAATTGAAGCTGCCTGTCACCATGCATTCACAAACAACAGAACTAGCACAAGAAAAAGCAGAAGAGGATGTAATGGATTTGTTGATAAGAATGAATCAAAGGATAATGCAGACAAAGCAAGAGTTGGAGAAAGCATTGCAAGCTAAGCAGGGAGAGTTGACCTCCCAACCACCTGAAACAACTCCAACAATTGTCTCTGCTCCCCCCACAGACATAGCAGCAATCCCTCCCATTGAGCCAGCATCAACAACAGGTACAACGACTACAGATGCTACAACAGCAACAACAACAGAGCCAGAGACCAGCATGAGGATGGAAGAAATGATGAAGGTAGTGAAAGAGCTAGAAGCTCAAATGTCAGAGCTCAAAGAGGCAAAAGAAATACTAGCCAAGCTAGAGGTGAGCTATGACAAGTCAAAAATAATAGTGGCAGAGAAGATCAGAGAGGTGAAGGCCTTGGAGAACAAGGTGAAATCATTGGAAAAGGATCTCACCTTGCATAAGCCCCTGGCAGACATTAAAATGATTTTGTGGACCAAGATTGGCCAGTCCATTACTGACCAATGGCTATCAATTCAAACAATCTATGAACAAATTGAATTGATAGAAAGGGAACAGGAGCAAATTCAAAGGGCCAAGGCATCATTGGGAAATATGCCTAAGGAGGCCAATAGGTTGATCCATTTTTTGAATACCCATACGAAAGAACAACTAGCAGCTTTGGAGATCTCAGACAGGACAGGCACCATTTTGACAGTGAAAAAGGTGCTAACAATGGGAAATTTTGTACAGACTTTGGAAAGGAAGTGCCAAGAGATGCAGATGGACATTAATGCCTTCATAGATAAATTCACAATCTTGCAGTAGAAGGGTCTACCCAGTTTACTAACAAGCAATCAAAAACTGTTATCACATCAACATTATGCTCACAGGGTAAACATGTATTTAACATGTTAGTGTCAGTCTTTCTAGCCTTCCTCCAGTGATCAAATATGCTCTTACAAAGTGGTTTTGAAGTGTCAAGGTCAAATTTTGTCATTTCAGTGAGTTTTCAAGCAAAATTTGGTCACTAGGCATTAGGTCTAGGGTTTGCTTTCACTCCTTCTAAAGTTGTCCAAATGTCAGTCCATGTCATCATTCAGCTGAGTCTATCATCATTCATAGGGTTTTGATTATCATGTCAGTGTCTAATGAGTCATTTTACACCTTGTTCATGCTTCAGTTGTGCCTTGGCAAGTTCATTTCCCTCTCCTAGGGTTTTGAAGCCAATTTCTCTTGGATGGTCAAATCATCGGCAAAACTTGTTTCCTGATGTTCATACACCTTCCCCTATCCTTAATGTACCTTACCAAATGCTTTCCAACACTCAGATCCCCCAAAATCCTCATTTTTGCACAAACCCTAGTTTCTAGCTACAACCTGGCAATTTTCTAGGTTGGGCCTGTGTTTTTCCCTTTGGGACCCTTTCCCCTCACTCAATCTATGAGATTCCACTTTCCCCTGCTCCCTAACATCCCTCCCCACTCCCAAAAATTTCC
>APFE030001759.1:68523-84587 GCA_000404065.3 Pinus taeda | reverse complement strand
CACCGGGAAGGCCCTCAAATAGAGTTGTCAATGCGCGCGACCAGTCAAAGTGAGGGGCGCGACCACTCAGGGAAATTTCACTGTTTTGACCAGTTCGGCCAGCAAAACACTGTTTTTACTTTGGTTGAATTTTGAGGCATGTAAATGATGGATTTTTGTGTAATTTTCATGTAACTTAGATACTTTTAATCTCCTTGAACACTTCTAGAATTTTCCTTGATGTAAATGGTAAATATTTAATGCATGGATAGGTTTCCTAAGTTTTAGAGGCAAGTTGTTTTGACTGCCTATTATCTAGTGATTAGTTTAGAATTAGTTGAAACAGCTCCTAGGAAGCTGAGCTCGACCCCTAGAGGTGGGAAAAGGAGTTAGATCTTCTATATTATGCCTTCTCTTACTCATTTTCATGGTTGGACTCTTGAGGGAGAAGCTCCTATTATATATTTTACTTGTGTCTCTGCAATTTGAGGAAAAGGAAGACCAGGGTTTTGCAGACATCATTGGGATTCTTGTGGACTCTTGTATTGATGGTGTGTTCTCTTATTGTAATTGTAAGTGTGTTTATGTGTTCCATATCTTTCTTTACTGCAACTTATTAAACAAATGAAGTGACAAAGTTTGAATTCATGCATGTCATGCTCAGCTTTCAAATTTGTTTAATGTTTATGTTTTCCACTGTCTAAAGAGGATTCAAAGTCATTGTTTTCCCTCTTTAGTTTCTCCTCTTTCCTCCTTGATCATCCATCTCAGCTAAAAGCATCAGCACAAATTCCTACCTTGCCCCAAAGACCCACCTGCAAAAACTGAGCTCAATCCCCGCACCCTAAATTGCAGATCCTCAACTTGCCACCAAAAAACCCCAAAAAACCCCCAAATCAACTTTCAAATCAGTTTACTAGCCTAATATCTGTGTTACCTTGATTGGTCATCTCTTCCCATTGAAAATTTAACGAGATTGACTGGAGAGAGCCTTCTCATACCCCGTAGGGCTAGCTACGAGGTGAAATGGTTTGATGTTGCCTTGAAGGTTTGCCTTTCTTAGCCTGAGGTGAAATCTCAAGCGCTAACATAACAAATCAGATCACTGCATCATCCAGCACTTCAGAAGACACAAGACCTCCTTCCGGACAGAGTTTATATGAAAAATTGGAAAATTTGTTTTATATAGAACATGAAATAATTCATCTTTTTGAAGTCAAGCCTAACTTTTACAGGTATATTGAGGCTAATGAAACACTTGTGAAACTACAAAGACATCAGTTGCCTATAGACCAGTGGTGGTAGAGTATGCTGGAAGTTTTACCTAGGTAATTTGGATCTTTCTGCTTATGTACACTTGGTCAAATAGCAAGACACGTGGCAGATATGGAGGAAGGAGCTCAAGCGAGCATCAGGACACATTAAAGATAAATCAAGAACAGGTGAAAAGATCAGGACAAGAACGCAGGAATGCAAATTAAAGACACAACTACCAGCCAAATTCCTGGGTTGAAAAGTCTAAAATATCTTGTCAGTTAAAGCAGCCAGCATAGCCACAATAACTCCTACCTTTATTTCTACATTTATTCCTCTGACAGAGTAGGTGACGGAAGTTATTACTTCATATCTTATCCACAAGATATTTTGTAACTCTCTTTTTGTATAAATACCCCCCCCCAAGGAATGTATTCGGGGTTGGTGATTTTCCTCTTTGGACCGCACTGTAACTCTGATATTTTTAATACAAAGGCTGTTGAAGTGAACTGCTGCTGGACCATTTGACTGTGGATTTGATGTTCTGAGCTCTGCTACAGAATTCCTGTGTCTTTCTTTGGATCAATAAGTTATTCTAAACTGTGTTTTTATGTTCTCTATGTCTGCAAATCTCCAATATGTTTCATAATCTTAACAACAGGGAAAAAGAATAGCCCATAACTTGTTTAAATACACTCTGTGTTCAATTCCTACTGTTATTTATGTTTTCTTCAGAACTAGCATAAACAAAAATTCTTAGATGCTTCTGTTTCCACTAATTCTTTCACTTTGAAAATTGCCAAGGAATTCTTCACTGCTCCTTGAAAATATTCATGCACCTTCCCTCTGCCACCATGATAAAGGATTCTTGACTGCCCTTTACCCCCTGGAACACATCCCATCAATTTCAATATTTCAATATTGTTCCAAAATTGATTAGCTTGCTCTGTAGTATTGCCCTTTATCATAGAAACACACTTAGCAGTCCATCTTCATAGACTCCATTGCCCAATGGAATAAACTCTTTCAGACTTGCATCCTAGCTTTGTTTAAAATCACCATCCAAACAAATTTAAAACAAAACTCTGCACATCATAACTAGCATAAAAACTTCAAAAAACAAAGTTAAATTATAAAGAGAGAACCCTCTCTAGATGTAGTCTGACTATTAATTGCATCTAAAAGATTGGTTAGTGGTTACCTCGACCGTATTCCCTTTTCTCACAATTTTTGGGGAACAACCTGAGTGATAACATAGACGACAAGTGCCAGTACGGACTTGTGCTCCCATGTACCGTCGAATATATATTGGGGGACCACAATAGGCTACATCCATTATCCTTAGGAAGCCATGCCTGCCACCCTATCGATCGCGATGCACTAAACACAGCATTCGGGAAGATTGACTACCATACCATAAAAATTATTCTACAATTTTGCGATTGATTTGGTAATTGCTCTGTCTAGATTTCTAGAGTAGTCACTTTCATTCCTTTCCAGACTCCTTAAGAGAAAAGGTCCATCTGAGCACTTGTCACTTCAGGCTCATTAAAGATCGAAGGCGACTAGAGTCATCTTTATGTTTTTCTCAACTCTTAAAAATTGAAAAAGAAAGTTGTATCAAAGCATCATAAAATTTATTTTAATCGGAATAACGTCACTGTTCCCTCATTGATCTTAGGTTGAGAAAATGGAGTCCACCAACCAAGGGTTTACCCTTAGGGGAAATCCTAGTCCCTTCTCGTCTTGGGGAGATGTTGGTGCACCTCATATGGCCACATTGTCCCTTCCAGGACTGACAATTGGCCTGCCAGTATGGCTCTTCTCGACCTCTGTTGTTCAAAGCACCGTCATTCTTAAGCAATCAAATCAGCAAGCAGATGATACTAGAGTTACCCCCCAACCTTCTACTTTGTTTGTTTCTCCCTCTTCTTCTTCCTATTCGCTTGGTGAAGCTAGTAAAACTAAAAACCAAGTAACTGAGAAGAAGAAGAAAGGGATGGAAAAGAAGAAGAAGAAGCCAACGACAAAAGGGGGAAACCAAACATCGCCTATCGAAAATCCACACACAGCACCGTCCAAACCTAAATCTCCATGTTTCATTTGCAAAGGGGACCACTATCATTGAGATTGTCCTTGCATCCCACAGATCTTAAGGGACTGGTCTCCCCACTTGCACAATTCAGTGTCCTCAACCTCTGATGATCATGTTGAAAGTACACCATCAACTAGTGAAAACAAAGTCAATGGACAAAAAGGAAAATCTAAAATTCCTTGTAGACTGTGTGAAGGCGATCATGCCATCCACCGTTGTCCCTTCCTAGATGAAGCTAAAAGAGTCTTGGATAACCATCTTGCTTCACTGCTACGACTTCCTCTTGGATACAAGAAACTCTTGCCGAGTCCATCACTAGTTGAAAATCCGATTAACACACCTTTATGGTTGGTTGAAGCATATATCATTGAAGATAAACCCTCTGAGTCCACACCGGACCAAAGTCAATAGGGCGAGATGGCAGTCGACCCAATCTTGTCTTCAGAAGGTCTACCTTCAGATGATACAATCACCAAAGAGAATGAGAACGACACCGTTCAAATTCTTTTCGTCAACACAGACTTCGATGAACATGGAGGCAATATACCCATTCTTTACCACAGGAAGGAAGTTCGTCAGAGATGTATCCGGCTATTTATTTGGTCCCACCTCCAAGCAACCTAGTCATTTCCTTCGATTGGAATCTACTAGGCAGACCCCGTCTACCATCTAATGTACCATTCCGAATCGTAGTACAAGATTATAGAATGGTCATGGTTGGTACTATCATAGATGAAGGGGCTTCTCTGAGTATCCTTTCCTCAACTACTTGGAAAGCGCTTTGTTTGCCATCGCTTCTGCCTAAGATTCAAAATCTGACAAGCTTCAACAAAGGAACTAGTCGACCATTAGGGATCCTTCCAAATTTGCCTATAACTTTGAGAAGGAAAACTGTTTATCTGAACATGATGGTAGTCAAGGGCCATTAGATTACAATCTACTCCTTGGGCATGACTACATTTATAGCATGGGAGCTATTGTTTCCTCACTCTTTCGAGTGATGTGTTTTCTGCATGAAGGCAGAGTGGTCCAGCTCGTAGACCAGCTTTCATTCCCCAGTTCACACATAGCTAATAGTCGAGTGCCATCCCTAACTGGTATTTTTGCACAAGAAATGTCTCATCAAACTCCAATCCATCCACCTGATGAGTGCGAGTGATTCGGTGATTTTCACTGAAACCCAGAGGGCATGCACCCTGGTCTGTTTTAGTAGGAAAACTTTAGGTATAGGGTAGGTTTCTGTGGAGGATATATGACTGGTCTAACACACCCATGCGTTTAGGAAAATGGGATTAGACTGGAATAAGATTCCCTCGTCAAAGTTATGTGAGTGGAGGCGACGCACCATTCACCTTTCTCTATTTCGATGGACATCACCAAGGAAGTGTTCTGTCTGCGACGCAGATGGAAAAATCTTGCTAGTGCAAGAAACTTTTATATGGTAACTTGGAAACTCTACTTTACTATACCTGGGGGCATGAAAATGTTTTACATGCAAGTGAAAAGCGACCAACGTAACTCTAACCCTGTAGTTTTTACTGACTTCAACTGCTTGAGTTAGGTGAATGGTCTGATCAACCATTCAACTTTGCGAGGACCAACGGAAATGGAAAAGTAAAGGAGATGTTTCCCACCGAGAAGCTATCCTACCCAACCTTAGTAGTTCTTTAACCCCTATGACAATATTTGGTTGTTACTAGCCTGCATACGAAACACTTTGGAGCAAAGTTGCGAATGGGGAAAGCTCCCTAAAAAATGAACCTACTAATGAGACATCCTCATTATATGACTAGCATGAGCAGTTTTACGCGAAGTTCAAGCTCGTTAAAAAATAAACCTAGTAATGAGCATATGTTCCCCCAGAGTTAAAGCTCATTAAAAAATGAACCCACCTTTGGTAAATAACCATTGTGATCACATTATTATCAGCTTTTGAACCTTGGTTGTGTTCTTATCATCACCTCTACTCTTTTTTAGTTGATCATATGCCTCCATTTGATTGTTTACCCCTTTTTGAGGAACAACTGCGACGAGTGGTTCTGTTAGCCACCTTCTTTACACTGCCATGATTGAAAAGTTCCAAACCTTACTTGGAACCAGCTGCTATCCGAAAATATCACTCGTTCCTCAAAAAACAAGTCTCTGTTAAGCTCTTTTCATCTGACTCGTAAAATATGAAAAGATTGTCGAGGAATTGGCCTCTCCAGCTCGTTAAAGTGATTGAAAGTGCCATCCCTCCTCTAGATTTTAATCTTTCTGGACCTGAGGGATCATTGCACAAAAAGATCGAGTGCTTGTCTTGTTCAGCTCGTTAAAACTATTGAAAAGTCATCCCTTTTGTATTATTTTATACTTTTTCGGACTTAAGGCATTATATTACGAAAAAGGATTACTGGAGTTCCCTTTCCATCTCTTTTCAAACTCTCTAAAATTGAAAAGGACTGATTTTTCTTTGTCTTTAAACCCGTTAAAACAATAGCGATGAACTTGTCCATGCAGACAAGAGCGAGTTTCACTATCGCTAGGCTCGTTAAAACATAACAACGAGTTTCCCAAAGGGAAAATTATAGAACAAGCATATGTTATCCTCCTCAAGCTTGACAAAAATAAAGAGGTACTGGTCAGAAATGACTGGGGAAAATTGGGAAGAAAAATTGAAGAAACTTTATTGGTAGCAGGTCACTCTTAAACATGACACTTTCACTCCATCACCATGATGAGTCAGGTTGGGTTATTCCGTTCACCCGGTCATATCACCAAATTGGTCCTCCGTACCATCCATTTTTGGGGTTAATGCTACCAATCCATTTCAGTGTCGCCGATATGTTCAAGAGAAGTCACTTAGAGAATTCACCAACCCAGCTTGTGTCTCATCCGCTGCAATACCTTCATGTTTCATTCTTTCATGATCGCCACCTTGAACCTTGTATCATTAGATCATTTTCACCTCCACAAAATCATTGGCTCCATTTCGTGTCATAGATGTGGGATTCATTAAGGCCCTCCTATGACGGGTCACTTCTTGTCGACATCAACTCATTATCCAAGAAGTCAACTTAGGAGCAACCCTTTCAGTACTTTGAAGCTTGCATGCCTCAATGGCAAGTTTCTCACTTCCGATGACAGGTTTATATCAATGGCCTTCGACCAGAAGATTTTGCGTGGTGTTCGACATCGACTCATGTATTCACACCACATGAATTGTACTGCAGTACCTTGAGGTTCATTATTATTATCGATGATTCCTCTCATGCCTGTTAACAACTTACATCATTGGCTGGTAATCAGACGATTTCCTTCCATGCTCGACTTCAGAACATCTTTTCACATGGATCGAATTGTACTTCGGGCGAAGATTGAATGAGTTTGAAGACCCCATATCTAGTTTCATCCATCCGTGCTGCGATATATTCAGGAAAATAAATACATCAAATGTACATCATAGCTGCATAGATGATCATTGAAACTAAGGGATGTTGTCTCTACCAGAATCATCAATCTACCATACAAATGGTTGTCTGTCCAATGTATATGAAAATGAATTTATAAAGGTGAGCATGGGAATGCCTGCCTCAGCTAGATCATGAAATTATTATGAAGATAATGTATTGTATTGTATCTTATGACATGTCTCCTTCCAGTTCGAAAAACCTCAGATCCTCATGATAAAGCATTTCCCCCATCATCAAAAGATTTACGACCTCATGCTTTAGGGGGCAACTGTTATAGACATATTTGGGCACTGCAAACCCAATCTCACATGTCCATAAACCAAGGGCTTCTAAGCCCCTAAAAATGTTGTTTCATACCCTAAAGGAGCAAGGTCAGCTGATTACATCATCTCCCAGAAGTTCTCCCTGAAAAACTGCTCAAAACTGGACCATCTCACCTGCTCCATGGTCAAGGTGTGATGCATCCCACCTAATGCACATGGGGGGTGCGATGCATAATGAAAAGCCCTTCTATAGGGTGTGATGGGTGAGAGTAGACAAATGGCAGAGACAGATTGCAAGGTGGATGATCATGTAATCTTCCAGAAACTTCTCTTGTGACACTTGCCTCTCTAAATTCACCATGCATGTCAGTTCGGACAGATCCAGTTGAGATTAAAGGCAGGGGTAGTGTACTATCGGTTGGAGGAATTTTCCTATAAAGGAAACTCATCCATGCAGAAGGAATTATATCCTTCAGGATTGACAGTTATTTTAGAGGTTAGTGTTGTGTGTGAGGTGAGAATTACATAGGTTGCAGCTAGAGGACCCAGGAGAAACTGTGCAAGGAAATAGGAGGCTTGGAGGACTGAAGGAAGGCACATGTGTTGTCTATTCTGTCTATAAGCAGCAGTGAGGGATTGTACTGAGAGCTAGATAGCTTGTGAGATAAAGCTTTGTGTAATCCCAAGATATTTCCAGTTGTATGATAATACAGATAGCGGGGTTTTTAGCTGAGGCTTTCCCCACAGTATTATTCTGTGTTCATGTGTGATTGGTTTCTTCTTCATCTGTTATATGTGTTCTATTTTATCTTGCTCAAAATCGATTAAGCTTCCGCAAGTTTGATTGTAGAAGTAGACTAAGTATATTTCTTTAGTTACATTGCATTATCAGTTTAATCTACAGGAGAATTTCTACAATATGGGACAAGATCATCCAAAGCTATGAAGGTGACACTAAGGTAAAAAGTTCTAAACGTCAAAATCTTATACTTCAATATGAAACTCTTAGAATGCACAATGATGAAAGTATCACAAGTTTCTTTCTTAGTGTAGATGAGATCGTGAATTCTATGAGGAATCTTGGTGAATAAATAAAAGAATCATCACTGGTTGAAAAAATATTAAGGTCTCTAACTCCCAAATTTGATTGAAAGTTTTTACTATAGAAGAAATGCAAGACTAGAAGAATCTTACTATTGAACAACTTCATGGGATTCTAATAGCCTATGAAATGAGAAAAGTGGGTCCCTTAGATATCAGAGAATCTTCATTCAAAGATACTTCAAAAGGAAAAGAAAAGGAAGAATCATGTTATGCATATGAAGAATAAGAGGAAAACTTCCTAAAGAAAATCCAAGTGGGTACTGGAAGATTTAGAGGTAAATTTCCCTTCAATTGTTTTTCTTGTGGTAGAGTTGGTCATTACACCGCAAGTGTCCCTATAGAGAAAATCATGAGAAAGGGAAAGAAGCTACAAAAATAAATAGGAGAAGGTTTGCAAACAAGAGAAGTTTTTACACACATGAAGATAGTAATGGTCTTTTAAATGGTGAAGAAGGCGATTCCGATCAAGAATATTAATTACATATGGCATTTGAAGATAGAAGTAGTAATGAGCCTGATGAAAATTTCATGGATTCTTTAGAAGAAAAGGATGTTTTTATTGAAGAAGTAAATCAACTTAATATTTGTTTAGAATAAGCTAAATTAGCATAAGAAACTTTGAAGAAACAAATCATATAAAAGGAAAATCATAATGAAAAGCTAGAATGTGAAATATTAAGTCTAAGAAAAGAACTTGACAAAGTAAAAAGTCTTAATCTTAGATTTGCTAAAGGATCTGAAACCTTTGATTAAATCATCTAAGTTCAATTCTCTCCTCTTATAAAAACGGGTCTTGGATACAGTGAAGAGACATCAAAGATAGTAAATTCTTCTACAGAAACGAGAAGCTATCTCAATGCAATAAAAAGAAGTAGTCAACAAAACTCCAACCTACAACAAAAGAATAAAGGACCAAATACTTCCCAGGTAAATTCTACTCGATTAAATCAAAGTGAAAACAACACTAGAAGGTACTATACTCCCAGAAACTTCTACTTTAATGGACAATGTTTCACTTGTCACAATTTTGGTCATAAGGATTCTCAATGTGTTGCTTACAAAACTATCATGACTAATGAAGCAAGAAAACAAAAGAAAGAGATTGGGGTAAAGAAATATACTCACAATGCCTTCTCTCCTCTTCAATATGAAATTGAATGCTATTTTGCAGCAACAACTTTGGGCATAAAGAATTTGAATGCAGGAGCAAAGGGCGATCAACACCTCAACATGAGAAAATGACAACAACATCTAAGGTATGGAAGAAGAATACCATCAAATCTAAGAACTATGGTCTAGCTTTATATGTAGGAGATCAAGAGAACTTGTTGTACATTGACAGTCGATGCTCAAAACACATGACAAGTGATAAATATAAGTTTATGTATTTTAATCAAATGAAGAAAGAAAAGATTGTAACCTTTGGAAATAATTCACCTAGTGCTATCAAAGGAAAAGGAATTGTTTTTCTAAAAGAAAAAGTTAAAGATCGAAATGTTTTGTTTGTTGATGGGTTGAAACATAAATTGTTAAATGTTAGCCATATGTGTGACCAAGGGAACGAAGTTGTTTTCAGACCAAAGAATTGTGTGGTTCAAAATCTCGATATAGGAAAAATCGTAATAAAAGGAACGAGAACTCCAGTTAGTGTCTATGTCTTGGAAGGTGGTCTAGAAAAAGGTTACTTAAGAAAAGCAGAAGAAAGTTGGTTGTGGCACAAAATATTGGGACATATAAAATTTACTCAAATACATAAGTCTAGCAAGCTAGGAGAAGTTTGTGATTTTCCCAACATCTCTCTATAAGAAAGTACTATATGAAAATCATGTCAATTCAATAAGAAAACCAGGGTACAATTCAATGCCAAAGAAAGCTCCACAAGTAATCCACTTGAACTTATTCATACTAATTTGTGTGGGCCAATGAGGAAAAAGTCACCTAGAGGTGAACAATATTTCATCTTATTTATTGATGACTTTACTAGAATGTGTTGGATTGGTTTATTAAAACATAAAGATGAAGCTTTCAATAAATCTATCAAATGTCTTATATCTAAAAGAGGAGGATAATTCATATCAGATAATTTTTTTGACTTTTGTGAATAACATGGCATCAGGAGGCAGTTCTCTATAGCTAAGACTCCTCAACAAAATGGGGTAGTAGAAAGAATGAGCATAACAATTCAACAAATTTCACGTATCATGATTGATGAGTCTAGGACACCTCATACCTTCTGGGGCGAAGCGATACATATAGTGGTAACTATTCTCAACAAAGCCCATATCTATGTAAACAGTGATAAAACGCCTCATGAACTTTGGTTTGGTAAGCCTCCAACTGTTAAGAATTTTAGAGTTTTTGGAAGTAAGTGTTACATAAAGAATAATTATGATAAACTTGGAAAGTTTGAAGCTAGATATGATGAAGGAATTCTCCTTGGATACTCCTCTAGAAGGAAATGATACAAATGCTACAATAAAAGACTTTAAAATTTTGTTAAATGCATTGACATTGTGATTGATGAAGCATCCACAGGTACCAAAAAGGAAGCATCAACAGATGACGAAGATACTCATACAACAAGCCAAAAGGATGTTGAAGGAAGAACCAATGAAGCATCAGAAGAAGGAAGTGATAGTACAGAAGCATCAAAAAAGACTCCATTAAGTTATGTTCAGAAAAATAATCCAGAATCTCAAATTCTAGGTGATAAGGAAACTAGAGTACAAACTAGAAGAACTCTTGTTGGAACTTCTAGTTATCTAGCCTTACTATCCACAATTGAACCATAAAATGTAAATCAAGCTAGAAAATATGAATGTTGGGTTAAGGCCATGAATGAAGGACTTACCAATTAGAAAAGAATCATAAATCGGAATTAGTACCTAGAACTCATGATAAGGATGTTATTGGGAAAAAATGGGTATTCAAAAAAAATGAACGAGAATGGAGAAGCAATTAGAAATAAATGAGGACTCATTTGCAAAGATTATGCTCAACAAGAAGGAATAGACTTTAAAGAAAAATTTGTGCCTGTAGCCAAAATTGAAGCCATAAGAATGTTTTTTGCCTTTCCAAAATTTCATTGTTTCAAAGTCTATGAAATGGATGTTAAATCTACATTTTTAAATGGGAACCTAGAAGAAGTCTATATTGAACAACTTGAATGGTTCATTCTAGGAAATGATGAAAAACTTGTTTGCAAACTCAAGAAGGCTTTATATGGGCTAAAACAAGCCCCTCGTGCATGGTATTATCATCTTGATAGGTATCTTCAACAACAAGGCTTCACTAAGGGGTATGCAGATAACAACCTATATATAAAGGTGGATGATGGTAAAATTTTAATTGTTGTTGTTTACGTGGATGACATCATCTTTGGTAGCAACGAAGAATCCATGAGTCAAAGATTTTCTTTCATGTAGCAAGAATTTGAAATCTCTTTACTTGGTGAACTAACATACTTTCTTGGTTTACAAGTACAACAAACAAAGAATGACATCTTTCTCTCACAAACAAAGAACCTCAAGTAGACTCTAAAGAAATATGGAATGGAATGTTGCAAACTAGTATGCACACCAATGGTGATAGGATGTACTCTTATTTCGCATGATGATTCTTCCGCATTCAACCAACCAGAATATAGATTCATGATCAAAAGTCTACTTTATCTTACAAGAACAAGACCAGATATCATGCATGCAGTTGGGAATTTTGGACGATTCCAATCTAATCAACAATAAACTCATCTTCAGACAGTCAAAAGAATATTCAAATATCTACAAGGCACTCAAGATTTTGGTTTATGGTATCCCAAAGATGTAGATCTTACTCTTCATGCTTATACAGATACATATTGGGCAGGAAATGTTGATGATAGAAAAAACAATAGTGGAGGAGCATTTTGTATGGAGCCCTGCTTGGTATCATGGTTCAGCAAAAAATAAAGCTCAATTGCTTTATCTACTGCAGAAGAAGAATATGTTGTTGTTGCATCATGTTGCACAAAACTTCTCTGGATGATGCAAACATTACATGATATTCAAATCAATTATTCTCCACCCATTTCCATTCTATGTGATAATACAAGTGCCATTAGTATTTAAAAAAAAAAAATTATCCACTCCAAGACCAAGCATATTCCAATTAAATATGATTTTATAAGAGAAAGGGTACTTGATCAAAAGGCCAAACTAGAATATGTTCCCTCAAAAGAACAAGTTCCTGATATATTTACAAAACCTCTTACACGTGATGCATTTGAATATGTCAACCAAAAATTAGGAATGGTCCTTGCTTCATCACTCTGTTAATCTTTCAAGTTACAGGGGGGAGGGATGTATATGTTGTCTTGATGATGATTCTCATGGTTGCTTTTGATATCCATCCTTTTATTACTAAGAGTGCATCCGGTATAGTCACGGTGAACATGATCAAATATTACAGGCTCAAGGGGAGCAATATTTGTGAAGTTTCAGTACTCTACTTTTTGTACGTTGATCCTATGAATAACAGTTACATATATACGTGAGTTTCTAGTTAAACAATCACATATGTTTTGCTGTGATGAAGAAATAAGCTCCAATTTTTCTTGTTGGTTCTCGAATTGGTTGAGTATAGTTTGACGGTATTGCCTGTAGTTCAGAGCATTGCTGGCATTATATTTTGTATTTGTGCTTATGCTATTTAACTTACTCATATAGTTGTTGTTGTTTCTACCTCGGTCTTTGTGATCTCCTTAGTCTTGGTTATAAATTTCATATATGTCTTTTGATGTAAAGTTCATGTAAAGACCTATGTTATAAATCATTGTAAAATTTAGTCATGTATGGACTATTGTCGTCAAGTCATGAATCCCATCTTTTTGGGCATGTTATGTAATTTGTAACCACATTGTGTTGGGTGATCAATGTAAGTATGATTTACTGGTTATGCGAAAGGTTATGTCTGGATGAGTCATCAATTCATGTACTTCTTTGTATATCTTCAAAAAATTTAGCATGTGCTCAGGAGGAGCATGGTCAATATATAATGCAGATTAATAATGTTCATGTCTCTACAAGGAAAGAGAAGCCTTCATTCAGCATTGGTCAACCCTTTTCCCTTGATTTCAAAGGGGGAGAGTAGCTTGGTGTTTGAAAATAATGGTTCTTAGCTTGATGTGTTTTACAAGTATCTACAGATTGTGGTGATCAAACACCAAAGTGGTTTCCATCAAGTCCAAAGGGGGAGATTGTTGGCATTATGACTAATGCATTGTCCTTGATGGAAACCTACTTGATGAGTTTTCTTTTGATGGAAACCTACTTGATGAATATGTCAATAGGATGTGTATACATGTGACAGATAGTTTGGTCAAAGGCATAATAGTTCAAATATAGAGGAATGATAAAGATGAATTTGAAGAAGTTAATATGGGTTCAATGAAGCAAAGCCACCTACATACATGGGTATGGAGAAGAGAGGCACGTACAGTTTATGCACCATGGTATTCTATATACCAAGGATCTTTACAATTGTATTGACCCATAGTATTGAGCCCAACAACAAATATTTGATCGTGTCAAAGAATACCATCAACATTAGTGTGGTTTTGACTTGTGGTAATTGCTAAGTGCTAAGTTATATAAGGAGATGAAGATCAAAGTGTTTGTGTGTTAAAATGATGTATATTTCATGAATAGCTAGATCTAAAGCAAGTGTGAAGATAATGGGCTATTATTGAATTACTTGATCTGAAACTAAGTATGCACCTGAGAATTTGATGATGGATCAGATCCCATAGATTTGAAGTGACTATATTGATAATGGATTAGTTTGATCTATGATATTATTTCTAACGCATATTTTATTGTGTATGTTGAGAAATGGGTTTGTTCTGTGTTAGGTCCCTATAATACTAGTGATTACCCCATTACTATTGTAGTTGTATCCTTATTAATATTTTTGTGCCCCTATTGTCCCCATATTGTTATTATTGTGCCTCATAGAATCCCTCTATTGTTAATTTTGTGCCTTTATATTATTATTTTTAGGTCAGCTAGGATATATTGTCACTCAGACTCTTATATATAGAAAGGATGTTTTGTCATTTGAATCATCAAAGAATAATTCATTTGTGTAATGTAAAGGAGGTTGCCCCCTCGAAGAGGCTAAATTCTAAGGCATTGATCTATATTTTTTATCTTTTTGTGAGCTAGTTCCATAGCATTTGGTACCAGAGCTTTGGATTCTAGGGTTTCGCTGCTCCAAATAGGTCATCGTGGCATTTTCGCTATAACTTTTTTCTGCAACGTTTCAGAAGCGAAAAACAAAACCCATTTGAGATGAAATTGCACCGAATCTAGGGTCTAAATTTATGAGCTTTTTGCACTATATTTGTGAAGATATGATCTGAGGAAGTTGGTCTTTTTGCAGACTCCTGAATTACATTCGAAACAGGTGACCTGGGGAAAATTGTCATAACTTTATCTCTGAGCAGCGGATTGAAATTTCGTAAGAAGGTACAGAAAGAGGACCCAACCCTAGAGAAAGAAGAAATGTTAATCATGATTTCATGGACTCTAATGTTGGATCGAAGACCCACCATCTTCCAAAAATCGATATGAGGAAGTTTTATGTCAAGGATCCCGCAACATGGATATTACAGATGGAGCAATTTTTCGATCTCAATAATGTGAAAAACACACAAAAGATGCGTATTGCAGCTTTATATTTGGAACCAAATCAGTTTGTATGGTATCAATGGCTTTGCTCTCGTAAACAATTTATCACTTGGGCAATTTTTACAGAAGAACTGATAGCACATTATGAGGATACAAAAAGCAACACTTTTTTTAGCCAATTGATAAGTCTCAAACAAAAGGGTTCAATAATGGAGCACATTGAGGAGTTCCAAAAATTGAACATAAGGGTAAAAGATATTCCAGAGGAGCATAGGATTGATGTGTTCATAGGGTCTTTAAAGGATAATATCCAACATGATGTTCGCCTTTGGGAACCTGATTCATTAGAGAAGGCATTCAGGTTAGCAAGAAAAATGGAAAGCAAAATTATGGCAACCAGGAAGCATACCACTCACAACTATAAAGATGGAAGTGTTGTTGCCCCTAGTCTTCCACAACCTATAAGGTTGACACCTCAACAATTGGAAGAAAAAAGAGCAAAAGGGCTTTGTTATAGTTGTGATAGAAAATACACTAAAGGTCATAAGTGTGATGAGAAGAAATTATTCTACATAGATTGTGAAGAGGAAGAAGGAAAGGAGCAAGAAAAGGTCAAAGAAGAGATATATCAGGAACAGAGCCTAGAACAAATGAATCTGACCATATCTTGTAATGCATTGGCGGGAATAACCACTCCTCAAACCATCAAGATAGAAGGACAAATCAAGAAGAAAAAGGTAATAGTGTTGATTGATTCAGAAGTACTCACAATTTTATTCATTGTAAGGTAGCAAAAGAATTGAATTGCTTCTTATATCCAGCACCAGAGTGTCAAGTGATGGTTGCAAATGGAGGAACAATAAATTGCTCTGGAAAGTGCCATATATCAAGCTATCCATGGGAGAATATGTATTAACTAGCCCAATGCTTTCCATTCCAATGGGAGGTGCTGATGTTGTACTAGGAGTCCAATGGCTACAATCCTTGGGTACAATAGCTTTTAATTTTCAAGAACTTTTCATTAAATTTTCTTCCAAAGGAAAGGAAGTTGAATTAAGGGGTATTGTAGGGAAACCGGGAAAGATAATCAGCTCTAATGGTATGACAAAGCTTCTAAAAAAGGAACAAAGAGCTATAATTGCTCAATTATGTTCGCTAGATGTTTCCACATCGGAATCATCTATTTCTCTAGATCTCCAAAAAGTCTTGGACAATCAATCCAAGGTATTTGAGACTCCCAAAGGTCTCCCAC